>CP099845.1:28698901-28845414 GCA_030062745.1 Capitulum mitella | reverse complement strand
AGCCCTGAAACCGACACTGAAACGCTGCTTTACTTTAGGCGTCAACGAAAAAAATTAGGATTTAAGGAGTAATTTCAGGGCATACGTTATGTGGGCTCAAGTGGAAAATTCGCCATTGTGGAAACGGATAATATATCTTTGCGCAGTGTCGATAGGATCTTTCGTTTCTCTGACGTACAGCCAATGGAGAGGTAAGCTACGGTTGACTTTGTGTACAAGTACTTGTGATGCTTTTTTCTAGTAGAATAAATGATTCCCCACACGAGGCAGCACTCGTTAATGTAAGGAAGAATTCAACCGTCTGCCAACGGTTGGGAGTAATGGTAGAGTTATTAAGAAGACCTATTGTCCTTTGGCAATGTTACGCCTAATTCTGCACGACATACAAATATTTCTTCCAAGAATGCTGGAGATGTGGGTCAGTTGCGCTGTCAGCTTTAGAGATATATTCATAATGGGCCTCATGTATTTTATTTCAAGTTTTTCACCGATACGGCAATCATTGACCAGTACATCGATCTTGAAATCGGGATAAGTGGAATAATGCTCAGTAAAGGTTTTCATTACATTTCGCGAGAGAAAGTTCCATTTACTTTTACATTTGCATTTACATTTACATTTACATTTACGAAACCATTTACTCATCAAGACAATTGCCTGTTTTACAGGAATTCCAGGTTCTGCGCTATCTGGATTTTTAAGGATAATTGTCACACCATCTGCATACAGAAGGTATGCCATTTTTGTGATTATATTAGGAAGATCATTAATATACAGGATGAAAAAGGGGCCATAAAATAGAGCCTTGAGGCACACCGATGGCCGCCTCCGAATAGTCACAAACTCAATCTTGAATCTTTACACACTGTTTCTTATTCGAAAGATACGAAAGCAAAATACTGTATGCCGTATCTTTTACCGTACAGTTGGCGCTCTTCAAAAGAATAGTCGTATTTGTGGTGTCAAAACCGATTGCGCGATTACTATTTTCAATCGCCTTGGCTATTTCATCCGGGAAGAGTATTATCGGAAGGTGTGTACATCGGTTAATTTGGAATCAAATTGATGGCTGCGAATTATACGATGTAGCTGCCAATGCGACATAAGCTAACTATGAATGATTTTGTCCTATATTTTTGATAGAAACAGAAGAATGCTTATCGGTTGATTGCTGGCCGGATGCTGTGGATCACCCTTTTTGAGGATCGGTTAGATAATTCCAATTTTGAACATATCGGGAACGTTCCCGAGCCCAAGCGCAAATCATGTTAATGCAGAATATGTCTGGGAAAATGATAGGTGCGTCAGAGAAAAAAATTGCACTGATTCTGTCAATCCCTGTTCCAACACCTTTCTTGCCTTTCATAATGCCCTCCAGTTCACCTTCCGATGTGATGATATGCGACGCTTCGTTATGTGCGCTCTGTTCAGAATAGAGGTTACAAATTAATTGCATGGGGGAAAGTCAGCTGTTTTCAGTTGTTTTTCATCGTTTAAGGAAAAAGAACTGGATGAGGTGGTCATTTATTTATTTTCACATACGGTTATGTGAGCATAAATAATGACCTATAAATAGTACAAATAGATCAAAAATAGCATGAGTAGCAGAGGTGACTATTCATTGATGTCAACATAAATCGCATTAAGGAAACATTTACTTGAGACATCGAATCGGGCGTGGTCGTTTCCTTATGTTTTAGGGGAATCAAAGAAGATAATGCTTTTCAAGTTTCCCTCCTGTTCGATGCAGCTTTTGCTAGTTCGTCACAGCAGCGTGTTCTTCCTGCAGCCCGAAGCAGATTTATCAAAATATTTCGTTACTTGGTGCACTGTGAAACAGTTTCAGTTGTAGGTTGTTTCAGGTTATTTTCAGTAGGTTTCTGTAGACTGTTTATGTACAGAAAGAATGTGCTTGCATTTTATGGATTCAAGTAGTGCCGGTGATACCTAAAGCTTTCTGGGGGTACTTTTCTGGAGTTTGTCATGGTGAAAGAAATTTTCCCATGCCTTCTCTGGATGCTTTTTCTCCTTGGCAGATCGCCGTGTCTGATTTGGTTTGATCCTCAATTCCGGCTTAGTTGATCACTAGAAACAGTTGTAAATCTTCAGTTGTCCTATAATAAAATAACTTGCTTTCACTTGTTGTATCTACAGGGGCATAGTTTATAGAAGCAGAGATATTTTTCGATGTTCCGTTTATTCATCAAGAAAGATGTCAGCTTTGTTACCCATGTAAGATCATTACGAAAAAAAATGTTGCCAGTCAGGATACTTGATGTGTACAAAATCCTAGCAGATCTGGACTTGGTCGGAAAAAACCATGGGAGCAGTGCTATGAAGAACAGTTTAACAAATGCGTCGGTTCTGAAGGAGAGCAGATCAGAGTTGAAAGCACCCATGGTAAAAGTTGTTTTGTTCATTTTGCGGAGCCCATCCAGACAATTTTCTTGCTCAGAAATAAGCATATGTTCATCTGCATTTGGTGCTCTTTACACTAACTTAGCCTTTCTTTCCATAAGAAAGCATTTTGCATGGCCGACAGCTGATTAGTGATCTGAAACTTTTATTTTCGTTAATAAGCAAATGGGTAAACGGGTCATTAACCTAGTCTTGGGCAACATTGCGGGAATTTCGTACAAATGACACGCTGGTGGTAAAGTGTTGATAAAATTGGCGTTATTATAACAACTTATATAGTACGGGTGACAAATAACACATTTCTGAGTCATGGGATGATGGTTCAGAACAGTTTTCACACCCAAGATACACTGGTGTGTAGGGGTAAGACACGTCTACCTAAGTACGTCCAGGCGTGAAGTCATTTCCGGCAGTTAATGGCGCAAGGCCCGACGAGTTCCACCTGCCACGGTCCTGATCAGCTGAGGGCGGTGACTAGCAGGCACCTCCATAAATACACCTACGCACTTTCGCGTGCGTCTATGTCCCATACGTACATTTGCTGCACGTACATTTCGGTATGCGTGAATTTGCGTATGTATGTTTCCCCTTGCGCACATTTCTGCATACATAGGAGTGTCATGTTCGCATTTCCCATGCGTATATTTGCGCTCACGCACCTTTGCGCATACCATTTCGCAGGCATGCGCCGCGAATGCCTTACGTTGACCGAGTGTACATCACCGCTAAGTACATTTGCGCCTGCGTATATCTGAGCAGGGCTGAACATCCCGAAGGGTCTGGAAGATCTGTACCTTGACCCCGTTTTTCATTGTTTAACACTAAATCTATGGTGATGACTGGAAAGAAACGGTCTGACGCACTTTTCTCAACACCCTTCCCCAACAATTTCTGGAGGTTTCCAGCCACATATTTTCTATATATGCTTTGGCGTATGAAAAATGCGTTTGCTTACAGCGGCGCTTGTGTACATTTACCATTTTCGCTTCTACGTTTTTATGTTTAAGCGTTTTATATTCTGTATTTTGTACTTTTACGCTCACATTTGCGCTTGCGTAGATCCGCGTACGTACATTTGCCTTATTTATATTAGCTTTACGTATATTTGTCATATTTGATAAACATAACTTTGCGCATATTTGATAAACATAGGATGTAGATGTAGCATTCGCATTGACAGCTGTGGTGCCAGAGCGGTTTGTTTGGTGCCAGAACGGTTTCCCCACTAGTACTTGAAGATTTTCCCATCGAAACCCTTTTGTAGTCTGTGATTTTCACTTAAGTAGTCTACAAAACATGTCAGGTGTTGCTAACCCGTCTTAATTGCATGCATCTTTCACCGCAAAGGCCGACCAACCAGCCTAGCATATCAAATTTCGCCTGTTTTAATTTGTTCTTTAGGCTTAAGTCCTAGTATATGCAATAAGAAAGGAGGGGTACTCAGCAGATCGTCTTTGTCACACAAGTGTTTTCTCAGGGCCGCACCAAAACTAGGCGGCGCTACTGTTGGAGTATCTTCGCGTCCTTGGAGTGCCACTCCTTAGCGGGCAATAATACTCTAAGTGGTGCCCCACATAACGCTCAATACTATTACTACTACTATTACCAGTAGTAGTAATAGTGTTTAATGGTATTATATATATAATATATATATTTTAGTAATATATACCTATTACTACTGCTGTTAACAGTGTTTCCCTCTACTTCTACTACTATTACTTCATCTCGGAATTCAGTAGACTCCAGCAGTACCACCAGACAGCTGAAGTAAAGCGCTCGGCGGTCTGGTGACATACGAATTTTTGATAACCGTTATTGCTTTCGGGAAACTCAGTGTGCTTTGTGCTGCACGTCAAAAAAAAACACAGAGAAGTGACGAGATGATAAGTAAGTTTTGCGCATGTTTTAGGAGCCTGAATAACCTTTTCTTTATGTCCAGACGGTGGTTTGAGGCCCAAGACACGCTAAAGAAATTCCCAAAACATATTTCCTTACATTTCTAATTTCCACTTAAGAGTTACACACTCCGTTCCAGTATGGTCTCCCTATCCCCAGTTCCAAGGGCCCACTCAGTTACATTCTTCGACCCTTTCTGCTGTCCCGAGACTCGTTCTTCGGTTAATGAACCCGTAATCAGGAATCCCTGAGGAACCTAAAGAGCACTTCACCCATTTTATGAGCTCCTAACGGCCCCCGAAATATTTCGCGTCTCGCTACCTGTTCTCAGGCCCGACAGCTGTTTGTCAGCTCACCGAGACTCCTATGGAGGGTCGAGTTTGCTTCCTGCATGTGCCTCCTGGTCTGGCAGGGTACAGTCCTGCCTCCTGCCTCCAGCCCTGGGTACGCAGGGCTGGAGAGACAATATGCGTGTCGGATGTTGATTTGCACCTCAGAAGGCATGGCTGGAGATCCTAGAGATTGGAAGAGCCCAGACCCTACAGTCTTCGAGAAATTTTAACATTATGCCTGCGGCATTCACCAAAGGAATTAATCTAAAATCCTACTGAGCCTCCCCCAGTGGTTTTAGGAAAAATCGATCCATGCTCAAAGACGTAGTACAACCCCGCGGCAGCCTTGCTTGGGGTCTTTTGTCAAAGCTTCTGTGGCTCCTCGTCAGGTGACAGCGCCATTTCCGGTCCAAAGGACACTTTGTAGACCACAAGACAGCTCTTTCATTGGCACAGTGACATTTTCGATCCTCTCTAATATTGCGCAGCCTCTTGCGAAACCTAGTCGTCGCACTCAGATTTTAGCGCGACGTCCTGATTGCGTCAAACGACGATCAGCCATGCTTTGTCGTGTAGCTTTTGTTACTCATGCCAGCCTCAGCAATGGAGTGCCACGTCGAGGTCCAGCATGACCAGACAGCCCTGCGGCCGACCACAGCTTCCTTGCACGAGAAACATTGGGTCCGTTTCAAGGGGAACGGAGGGTTTGTGCGGTGGGCGGAAAGCAGAGTTTCTGCAGCAAACCACAGAGTCCCTGCACCAGGGACAGTGGGTCCGTGCTGGGGAAACAGTGCGACCGTACCAGGGAAGGGACCATAGGATCCGTGCCGGAGGGGGCAGAGAGTTCCTGCGGCAGACCGAGGCGTCACACCCCGAGCCGCGGTACCAGTTGCATCAGCGAAGCCGGATCACCGCCTCAGTTGGAGCGTCGCCGCGGCGGCGGCGGCGGCGACGACCGCGCGTGGCCCGCCAGATCAGCTCGGCCCGGCCGACTGACCGCCGCCGGCCTGCAGGGAGGGGGGCCGGCCTTCTGCACGCCCCTCCCCCGCGCCCGACTCACCGGCCGCCGAAATGGCGAGGTCCACCGGGCGGCGACTCTCATATGGCCGGCGCCGCCGATCGGGCGGCCAGTGTGCCACGAGAGCGGCCGCGCGCACCAGCGGAGCGCGCCGCCTGCCGCCGGCCGTGACTCACCATGGAGCTCGACTGGCTGCCGCCGGCTGAATCACGCCGCTCGGGGCCCGCCGACTTCTGGGAACCCTACCGTCAGAAGCGGCGGTGCCGGCTGGCCAGCGGCGCTAGTCTGCGCGCGGCGGCCGACGCCGAGTGGTGGTGGGACGAGCAGGAGGCGCCGCTGAGTGACGAGCTGCCGCCGGACGGCGCCGACTGGTGGCGGAGCGGCGGCCGCGACTGGCCGCAGCACGCGCCCGGCCAGGGCCCGCCGACGGCCGCGCTCGGCTGGCATGGCTGCTGCATGGCCGAGCCCGGTCAGCAGCCCGCGCGCGGCGACGCCGGCCTAGGCGCGCCGCTCGGCTATGGCAGCCCGACGCTGGTGCGCTCGCAGAGCGCGCAGCCGAGCGCGCTCGGCTCGCCGCCGCCGGCGCAGGTCTCGCCGCGCAGCGTACAGAGCCTGCCGAACCTGTGCGCCGGCGGCGCCGGCCTGGACAGCCCCGGCTCGGAGCCGAGCCCGGCCGACGAGGACGGCGACTCGCCCCGGGTCATGGTACCGCCAGGTAATGTGCCGCCGGCGCCGCCGCCCGGCCGCCGCCGCGTCGCGGGCGTCGGTCAGCGCGTCGTCGCACAGCGTGCTGATGCTGAGTCGCAGGCAGGGACGAGCCCCGGGGCAGGGTCACGGCCAGGTCATCGTCCTAGGATTAAACCGCGTTTGGATGATCGCATGGCGGAACTGGCACCACGAATTTTTCATGCAACGAGTGAGAGATACTAAACATAGCGCGATTGCTTGAAAAGATAAAATAAAAACAAAAAAAGAAATATATAGTTTAAGAGCAAAAAATATGACAGAAAATTCTACGGAGTTGGGAATTTGTTTTGCCTAACCACGAATGCAGGGAGAGGGTCATGCCCTCCCACCCTTCGGACAATCCCCTGGGTATACCAATACATCGTCATGGCAGCATAGATACACAGTAACTCGCCAGCTTAATGATATTAGGGGAAAGTGGTAATGTCACGCACCGGAATTTCTTACAATGACGCCGAATGAATTTCTAAAATGACGTGTAAACATAGCCTTCGACGTCAGACCTGACAGGGGCATCCATCGATGCCCCCTGTCAATATTCAATAGATAGGGACACGTGGAGCACGCCGACGCATAGGGGTGTCGACAAGCTAGGCGATGGACTCAGTTTGTCCTTTCGTCTCTGGCTCTTTAATACATAGCTTCGGTATGCAGACTGACATAACTGTGCAGAAAATATGTCAGAACCTTACCACATGAACAGGGAAACTGAAGCACATTTACCTGAACAGAGTAATGCAGAGAACACGCAAAACAGAACTGAATAAGATTCGCATTTTTGACTCATATGCTTTGGTTGAAAATTATCTGAGTCACTTGCCTCACAATGCCCGAGCACCGTGCTTAAATGAATGTGGCTCATGCTAACTTCTAATGATTTTTTAGTAGTGCTCACTGTATACGCATCTTCATCTGCATCAGTATTACATATTGGGGAGAACGCAAGGAAAATTGAACCTAATGTTCTAATTTACTGTTGGTATTTACGAATATTATTTGGTATACTTATGCCGGTTTACTAGGTCACATAGGACATCTTTTGCAATGTGCTGTTATTTTTTCGGACCGTGATTTGGTAGTGCATTCATAACTTTCTTTGATCAAGCAAAGCAGAGAACAAAGCATACCTTAGATGCACATGGGAATAAGGTCTGATATGGAATAAATGTTTTGCGCCACCTACCTTTTCTTTTTTGGTCGGCCTGTGAATGGATATGGATGGAAAGCTAAAGGTATGTGGGGAAGCAAGCGTTCCTCCTTTATTGCTCATATCATTTTGTGCTGCTGCCTGATTACACTTGACATATGTTGCTTACTGGAGCAGGAAAAGTAATGTCGTTCTTTCTCGTTTCCGGATTCTTCCTTACTGGGAATTCAATATCTTAGCCGCAGATCAGGACTCAAAATATGCGACTTCATCAATATCCAGCGCCTGTCATGCATCACCAAACGGCATTCCAAGCCCATGAGCTGTAACAGTCGTGACAAGTGACTGCATTTCAGAGATGCACATCTTATCACGCTCACCCGTGAATGTTTCTCCTCGAGACATTGCAGAGATAAGATTTTTCTAAATGGCGAGCATTGTTTCACGTGCATGACTCTGGTGGCACGTGATGCAGGTGCACGCATGTCGTGGGCACTGCCACCCTGAGTTCAGAAGGAACAGCCGGAATAATTTGTGCCAGACCAGGCTATGCACCTATTTTACAGGCCAGTTGTAAGCTCCAGTTTGAGCGGTGCAGGCGGGACAAAACGGGACAAAACGGGACAAAAGGAACGAAACGGACGGAAATGGCTAGTCTGTTCGCCTCCCCAAGGAGAGCCTGCACTGTTTGACAGATGTCAGACTTTGTAAAACAAATGACCAGGTCGCTGGTAACGGCATTATTCCCAGTGCAACGCATGTAAGGGTGTCAAGGGACAAGTGAGAAACGTGGAGGTGACGGTGTTGGCTTAAAGCACCATGCAGAATCCGCAAGCCAGCTGTGTACAGAGTTAACGGTTTTGAAACTAACTAATTCTGACCAGCAGCACTACCCTCGTTAATCCATGATTAAGTGAACCTTTACCTCGCCACTCAAGTGCACCGAATTGCTGGATAATTTTGCCCCATTGTACGGGTCAGATGACAGCGGTGCCGCTTTAACCTGCACTGCAGGCATTTTACTAGCCCTTCCAGCCGTGATCGCCTCTCCTCCCAGCTGGAGAAATCCACTGCTGCGTATGTGGGGAAGGGGGGGGCGGCGCTGTCACGTCTTTGCAGCGTCCCGGCCAGAGCCATTGCGGAGATACTTGAACAACTCGGCCCCTGGAACGGACAGGCAAGCCAAATCGGTAACACTGCTTCAGACAGCCGATTTCCATCTTCCCCAGGTAATGCCACAAACAACGGAGATGTTTGTGTGTCTGAATGTAAGACTAAACTAGCTTCTTTTGTCTAAACTATGAGACAAAAGAAGCTTGAAAACGTGGTTTATAACCCTGGCAGTTCAGCTTCTACTCAACAGAGTTGGCTTTATTGCTTCTTGACTTAGAAGGTAAGCCTGCAAATCTTCCAAAAGTAGTTGGTCTGTTTAAGCTTACCCAAGACTGACTTGGACTGCATTTTTCTTCTGAACGCCTTTACCGCAAAGTAGGAAAATAATGATTCATAAAGTTGAAGCTGTATCGGGAACTTGGAAGATTGCTTTGAATCAAAGCGAACCGACTGATGAACGAACAATAAGTTAGATTTCTGTGCTGGTGTTTTAAGGGAGCTGTGTCACTAGATTAATCCCAGAAGAATATAGAATAAAATATTTAAAATAATATTTTTTCTTCTTTTGTCTACTTATCTTCATGGTTGAATATTTTCCTATCTTGAAACATCAAAAATAGTATTTTACCTTCTTGTATCTTGTTTTATCTTTTTTATCTTAAGAAGACAAAATAATTGGATTAAACTAACGAACGTGTTTTAAATGTTATTCTGTTAAACAAAGGGTCTTATTGATGTCATGAATGTTTCATTTCTGAGCGAACCTGGAGACACTAAGACACGATGAAACGGTACTCATCCTTAAGTTGACATGTAAGCTCCAAATAAAGATATTACGTAAATTCTATCTTATTACAGGTGTTTGTCTCTATATAGCCTTAGAACGTTAATGAGGAGATAAAGCCAGATGGCTCTGGGCATCAAAAAGTCAAACTTTCGTTGCACGAAAGTTTCAAATAATGTGCACTGGCCAAACATATTGTTAAACATACGCACAACATGATTATGGATACATCATGGTTATAATACGACTCGGACCCAGCCAGAATATTCAGTTTTGATTTGTATCGCTTTTTCATTGCGCAGTGTGCGATTTCTGAAGTCGAGGTAACTTGCTGACTTTTGAAAACCACGTGCTGGGGTAACATAGAATTAGCCTTCTGCCCCGACTTAGGTACTTTTTTACCATTGGCCTGCGTGCCAAGCTCAAAAATTTGACAGGTGACTTATCAATGATCAGTTAAATTTCATGTGAAGCTACAAATTTTAAACGTGTTCTTCACTGACAGTTATGTATTGAAAACTAATGAAACATATGTTAAATACCTTGCTTCGTTCTTATACACTGGAATATAGTAAATCAAATCTTTCCTCGCTTTGCATGCCACTAACGTCTTCTTTTTTGTTGATATTGACACTTGGTCTTGTACAGACTCTTCTGTCTGGTCCAGAGTTTCATTTTCTTTTTCTCTTCCACTCCGTCCATAAACAGTTCAAAGTTGGCATTTTACGTCATGAAGCCATGCCGCACTTTTTCGTGGCTCTGCAGCACTTCAGTGCTTGAAATGCACACCGAAAGAAATGCCACCTCTAGCCCTATTCCCGACAGGGGGGTTACATCCGCCCCCCTCGAGTTTTTTGCTTGCCAGTTCCAGGCTTTTTAACGCAGCTTCACGAAACTTGGTGACTTTTCCTAGCTATTCTTTCTTCGTGCCGTGACAAAATTTCAACATTCTATTTTGCTCAGGGGCGGAGCCAGGCAACGTTTTTAGGAGGCACCTCAAGCCATTTTTGGCCATGTTGAGGGTAAAAGGAAAATGTCTGCCAAAAACAGCGTTTTTAAGATAGAACTTAAAACTTTAAATGGATGTATAGCTAAACAATTGGGCAATGTGCAGATGTAATTTTGTTCATCTGAGGCCACTTTACAAGGTCAGGTCAAGGTCAAAAAGTCAATATTTGGTTTTATAGCAGTAATTTCGGCGCTATTTTTCAAATGCCAAACCCGGAATATATATAAAGAAGCAAGGTGCTTTCTACTTGTGTATCAAGTTTCAGCCTGATATCAGATCGGGTCACGGAGTAATGGCCTAAAATGTCAGTGCGCGTATCCTATATCGTAATAGCCATAGAAAAAAAATTTGAAATAGGGTGAATTCAAATGATGGAAAACGTTTACAGATAATATTAAATGCATACAAGATCATTCCAAGTGACTCCAAAGTCACTGAAGGTCATTTAAGGTCAAAGGTCACAAATTGATCTGAAAAATGTTACCATGACAGTTCCCCTTTTTTATGTCGCTGGCACCGCCTATACTAACATTATACAAACATTGTAATGCGATTTGTACTTCTTTAGCATAAAATGACTAGCAGAAGCCAAAAAAGTGTTTTTGCCTTTTTTGTTCATTCAGTTGTTGGAAAACTTAATCCTCCTACTTTGAAACCCTGTGTAACCCCCATGAATTTTCTCAAAATTTCAGGCGTGTGTACCATTGGTAAAAGTTTTATCCATAATCTCTCGATTCATGCCAGCTTCATCAAAATCGGTCCATAAACAACAGAATTATAAGAAGTCCAAAAATACCCCTGATTCTGACATTTTTGCCCCCCTGTATCCACACCTTTTAAAAATTTTCAAAATATCTTTTTATGAAAATGTAGTTCACATCATGGCAAATCGATTGCCGTTTGTTGCGATGAAATTGGATCCGTAGTTCTCAAGATCTCAGGGGGGACCGAATCCGCCCCTCCCCCTGCCGGGAATCGACCATACCGTCTAGCCCTCCGGGAATAGGGCTAGACAAAAAATATGGTGACACGTGATGACACCATTAAACCTGCTCCCTGGCAAAAAAAACAAAATAATTTAAGCGTATCGCCTTTCGCTCGGAGTTAAAAGCAATTTTTCCACCTACTCGTGGTTTAATATGTTGTTGCGATGTGCAAAAAAACTCATAATGTACAAGAAAACGAAAACAGATTAGTTTGTTAATTTTGATTCTCTTGTTTTTTTTTCGGATATTACAAGCTTAAGGTTTATTCTATCTTACTTTATTATAGCAATCATGTTCACTTTAGCACTTAAGTCTATTCAAAGTTTAGACACAAAAATACATCTGAATGGACAATCAAAAAAACTGAAGCTTATCTGCTGTTGCTTGTCCGTCTGAATTTACTGCTCTTGATAATCTTCTTCTGGTCCTGCTAGTTTTAGAAGAACCTATACGTTATTCGCCCCCAGCAGCTGGTCACCTTGCCCATCATTTGCCATGTATTTCCACCAAACGTTGTACATATAGTAATAGTGTGTTTTGTAGACATACAAGAATATTGAACTGAATATAAATATAAGCATCGAATAGATATGGAAGGCGTCTTCTCTTATATCATGGTGTGGCTTTCACACACAGGGCCCTCTGGTAGCTGGTGTTTTTCTTAAACGTCCCATCAATATATTTTTTAAGTCAAAAGTGGTTCACGTAAGCTCTCGGACTTTGGGCATCTTTACGAAAATAGAAATCATTCATGCCGGGAGAAATTTGGTTTCCACATGGCAAAACGTTGAGCTACAAAATTCAAAAAGCTTAAGCACACTTCAGTAAAAAAACAACCTTGGATTTGCAGGCACAAAGATGAACAGGGAAATGCAGAAAGACGTCAGTTACATCAATGCAGATCAACGCAGCCTAGGGAGCCGTGTTTTATTCTGACCCTGCATAATTAAGGGGATCAATTGCAATTGTAGATAACACATGCGAACAAAGTCACAACCCCCACAGATTTATAACAGTGCAAAAAATTGGTCTCTTATGTATTTTTGCCAATTACAGTCAAGTTTACTACTCGTAAACTGAAATGAAAGCGTGGGAAAACGCTGCCATAACCTCCCCCAAATTCAAACGATATACCAAAACAAAGTTTGTGTATCAAGAGGTGGACGGAATTTTTGGCTGTAAGGTGGCTGCAGGACCATGAGGCACGCATTGTCCGTCGCAATGGCTAGAATTTCGATCGTTCTAGAATTTCGAAGTTCGTGTTGTGGTCGGCACGGTACAGTTTTTTGTTTGACGCGTGCTTGTCGTTTTGAAATTTGTAGCTTAGTTTTTCTCACTCTTGAAGATGGCCTATAGCTGGAATGTTGAGTCCATGTAAGTGCACACACACACGCGCACATAGATATATATGTATGTATGTAACTTTTATGTGTAAAACCCAAGTTTCTCCCAGCATATATTCATAATCATGAAAAATATATAGATATGTTCCGTTTTGGTCCATTCAGGTCTCCGGTCAGTTTATTTTTTTCATGCGTCTTTTCCAGAGCGTATACAATGAAGGGCTGGTAACGCTTGAAAATTATGGGTGGTTGGAATACTGTA
This sequence comes from Capitulum mitella, assembly GCA_030062745.1. NCBI lineage: Eukaryota > Metazoa > Arthropoda > Thecostraca > Pollicipedomorpha > Pollicipedidae > Capitulum > Capitulum mitella. The sequence goes on along the minus strand of CP099845.1, from coordinate 28,832,359 downwards.
CCTGATGAGAATGAATGAGCTAAGAAACTGGGAAAATTGCCTTAAATTTGCTTTTCATCGTTAGCATCTTTTTGCCGCAAACTGATGAACATATTCATATTTTCAGCCAGTTGTTATGTTTTGTACGTCTAAATGAACTTCACAACTTTTTCATATCACTGACGATGCAATTTGCTTAATGTGTATTGTTCCTTGTTCTGGCCTGATCACCTAGGTCGTAATTGGGCAAACGTCGCTGACCCATGTCATAAGGATTGCAATATATTTTAATGTCCTTACATTTTGACTCGAATGAAGTGCTGCAGAGTCCTGAAATAGATTCACTGACTGCGGCAAAACAGCAGAAGCATTAACTACTATTGCATCTCAGTGAGTATCGGAATGCCCCTGAACCAGTTACATTATGCATGAGTCATGTATACCGTGCGCTATCGCTGGAGCTCAGAACGTATCTGAGTGTCTGTGTTAATTAGGCAAGCACTTCTGTAAATGACGCGACATTTTCTGTGAAGCCCGCCGATGCCTCAGTGACATGGCGGCGTGGTCCTCTGACCCTTCGGTGGTGTGGTTCCGTCTCCGCCGGCCGCTCAGTGACGTGGGCCCGTCTCCGCCGGCCACTCAGTGACGTGGGTCCGTCTCCGCCGGCCGCTCAGTGACGTGACCCCGTCTCCGCCGGCCGCTCAGTGATGTGGGCCCGTCTCCGCCGGCCGCTCAGTGACGTGACCCCGTCTCCGCCGGCCGCTCAGTGACGTGGGCCCGTCTCCACCGGCCGCTCAGTGACGTGACCCCGTCTCCGCCGGCCGCTCAGTGACGTGGGTCCGTCTCCACCGGCCGCTCAGTGACGTGACCCCGTTTCCGCCGGCCGCTCAGTGACGTGGGTCCGTCTCCGCCGGCCGCTCAGTGACGTGACCCCGTCTCCGCCGGCCGCTCAGTGACGTGACCCCGTCTCCACCGGCCGCTCAGTGACGTGGGTCCGTCTCCGCCGCCTCGTGACTGACCCCCCCCCGGCCGCTCAGTGACGTAGGTCCGTCTCCGCCGGCCGCTCAGTGACGTGACCCCGTCTCCGCCGGCCGCTCAGTGATGTGGGCCCGTCTCCACCGGCCGCTCAGTGACGTAGGTCCGTCTCCGCCGGCCGCTCAGTGACGTGGGTCCGTCTCCGCCGGCCGCTCAGTGACGTAGGTCCGTCTCCGCCGGCCGCTCAGTGACGTGACCCCGTCTCCGCCGGCCGCTCAGTGACGTAGGTCCGTCTCCGCCGGCCGCTCGGTGACAAGACCCCGTCTCCGCCGGCCGCTCAGCTCAGTCAGTGGGCCCGTCTCCGCCGGCTGGTGCGGGCCGTCAGCTGCCGCTGCCGCCGCCGCCGGTGCTGAGGGTGAGCCGGGGCCGGGCGGCCGAGTTCCAGAGAGTCTGGCCGGCTGCAGGCCCACTATGCGGCCGCCGCGGGCCGTCTGCCGCTGCAGGAGGACGCTGCAGCCGGCCGGTCCGGCGGTCACGTGCCGAGAACGCCGCCAGTCCGAGCGCAGCCGGTCAGACGGGGCTCAGACTGTCTGAGAGTCCCAGACTGTCTGGTAGGGCCATACACAGTCTGAGAGAGTCTGGCACAGTCTGGCAAGGCCCCAGACTGCTTGAGAGCGCCCTAGACAGTATGAAGGAATGCCGTGCAGTGTGCCAGTGTCCCACATAGTCTGTCACAATCTTGGACAGTCGGATTTGGTACCAGTTAGTCTGCCAGGTTTCCGCACAGTTGGGTAAGGTACCAGACGGCCTCGTATGGTCTCACATACCTTGGCTGGCTAACAAGTCTCAGACTGGATGGAAGTGTTCTACAAATTCTGGTATGATCGACTGGATGGAAGTGTTCTACAAATTCTGGTATGGTCTCACACAGTCTGACCTGTCTATGACGTGCAGTCTGATAGATTTCCAGAGACTTCATGATAGGACAGCATACAGCCTATGAGCGCTTCAGTCGGACTGAAGGCGGCTGCCTGTCAAGGCTCAGTCGGACTAGAACCGTTCTGTTGGCACAGAATAGGCCCCGGAAGTCCAACATATGGTGCTGCGTTATCTTCGTTTTCCCAAGAAAGTTTATAATACAAATTTCTGTATTCTTCGTATTAAGATTTTCAACGTCGCAAATCAGATACAAAATACAAGCAAATCGTGCAGTGGGATTGCGTAGCCTGTAAATTAGGTACTTGAAGATGACGGAATGCTTTATCTGGAAAAGTAAATTGTTTTTATTTTTACCTCCACCAAGATCTAAAATGTAAAAGGCGAACTGCGTCGCTTAAAATTTCAGGTACGATGACGTCAAACATAAAATCTACTGTGATTCGACCCTCGTGAACCACCCGACAGACGACCGACCCTAAGCTTTTAAATCAGTCTAATGCTGAATAAATCTTAAGTCGTACTTAGCTCCAACCTTTGACGGACATCGCATCTAAAAACCCACAAAGTGTCAGTGATGTCGGGGAGATGCATATTTCGCCAGTGACGACCATATAAAGGTAAGGGGAAGCAAACTTTGTCTGAAACCCAGGAAAATAGCTCAAAAGCAATCACAGCTCGAAATCACCCCGTAATGTTTTTTTCCGATGATGATTATTGTCAAATAAGATTGATGCTATCTTGCGTCACTCATATGACGGCCGCACCGTAACCGAACCGCATCCAAAAACAAAATAAGTACGAGAGCCGTTCAGGTTGTTTGGCTTTCGACCATTTTAAATGATAAGGTCAGTCATTATCATTGAGGTGTTGATGAGGTATCAGCCTTCAAAATGCCCTTCGTTTCTTACTTGTGGTTGCGCCGTCCATTTTGGATAATGACGCACATATTAACATTTCCACTTGGTAAACGTTTTTATATTAATTATAGCTTAAACATTCTCAGTGAATGTCTGAATGTCTGTGGTGAATTCATTGTTGGTGAAACTCCTGTCTCATGAAGAATACGCAAAGCCGTCCGAGAGTTCATTTTGTTAAAAAGAAAACTTCCTTCATTGTGTTAAAACGGAAGGGCGTTGGGATAAGAGTCCGTGCTAAGCTGAGTTTGTCGAGTCAGCTCTGACATTGTTCCCAGGTGTTCCCAAACATGGCGTGATATTGCCTCGCGCACTAAATCAGGCGGCTTTGAAGGATCTTAATCGTGTCGTACAACTCCACGAATTAAGTAGTTTGGACGTGTCGTACAACTTCACGACACGACCTAGCTGATCCCTTCTGTCTCAGGCCGAACAGACTGGCCCAGTACGTGACACTGAGCGTATGCTGGTCAAGGTCTGCAGTCCATCGAACTGTAATGCTTCTGAGCATCGTGGTGAAATCTGGTGCCTGGACTTTGCGGTACCATTGAAAACTATGCAGTTATTGCCTTAGTCTTCAAACGGCTCCTAATATAATGAGATTCTCGGTGAAGCTTATCTCACCCTCGATGTTTGAAAGCATCAGTGCTTCGTAGTTCGGACTTTGACTCGATGGCCGGTGAACTTGATTCTTACTGACACTTTGCTCATATCTCATGGCAATGTTTGTATCCCAGATGTTTCATCTGAGATGGACTTGGACTTATTGGTCCAATTCTTATCAGTGCATCGACTGAGGCATCAATCATATCTGAAACTATTGCTGACTTCTCGCAATTGAATCCAAGCCAAGAAATCGAGCCCCGTCCTCCGTTTGCGCATGAGCTATTTTGATCTGGATTGCGTCAGAGCTTGGATTAGACGGGCTTACTGGCACCTGGTTGTGGTATGGGATATCCCAGGCAGCAAAACGTACTTCGACCAGGAAGGGATATCACGCTATAAGACGATTTACCAAAATGCGGATTCCGGCGATTACTCATCAGACTGGGAGAGGGAGGTCTCGGTTATGGTACGGCTCGTTGCGGTCAGGCGTACGCCTCATGGTTTCAGACATAAGAGGGTAATCCTCGCCAGTGTTCGCTTGACGGTACAGAAAGTAGCGCTCAGAAGCAGACGGGTTGGTACGGCCCTGCCATTGGTGCAGTCGAGGGGAGGCCCGGGGACCTGCCCCCCCCCCCCCCTTAGGCCCGCATTTTTTGTGAAAACCATTACACATCGTCCTCCCGGCAGTCGGTTTTCGTATGACTTCAGTTTACACTGAGCTCCACCCCGCCCCCCTTAAGAAAATCCTGGCTGCGCCCCTGGACCTTCCCCAGGTTTTTCCAATCTGGTGTGATTCAGCAACGACGGAAACAAGAGTATAGCTCCGTCTTCTCGCTACGCGATGATACTCAGTTTGGTCATTTTAAATTACACGGTGATCTTAAAATTGGCTTCGAATGGGGTTTTGTTAGTGAATTCTGTTTTCCATCAAATCCCTTTGAGACGCTTTTCGCATGAAGCGCTTTGGAGGTGTCCAGAACGACTTCTGAGAATAAATATGGACTGAAACTACTGTTGCCACGTGATTAAGTGTTTCCAGTTACTCTATGACCCATCCGAGGCCAACAAAAGATCAAAAAGGCTAGTGACTAAAAAGGTCTATGACTCAGTTAATGATCTAGTTTTAGATGACCTTGACCCAAGTGAGGTGCCAAGTGAGGTCTTTAAACCATGGGTGAACCCGTGCAGACGACTCAGTAAGACTAGGCACTGTAAAACACTTTAAAGGGTTGCTATTCGATGATGACTTTAGCCTTACCATGGTATCTCTGTGATACGGCCTTGACAAAGAGGTCACAGGTTACTGACTTGTCGAGGTACTTATCGTAAATTTGCATTCAGTATCAGTCCATGGATAAAAAGGTTTCAAACGCAGATACACGACACCAGAGCGATTGGAACAGTCGTTGTAAGGCAACTAAGGAAGAACCTCATGTGTAAGGGCAAGCACCAGCTCCCACGTAGTGACTACGGTAAAGAGGTGAACGGAAAAAAGTTCGAAGAGGCTTTGTGTCATTGTTTTAGATGTAAAAAAGATGCATAGGGTTTTCAGGCGATACCTTTCAGTTATCAGCAGGAATCAGGGTGTGACTCACTAGAAGGATGTAAGACAGCGGATCTGAAGGTCATTAGAGAGATAATTAGGTCATGGCAGCTCGCTTTCTCATCAGGGAGTCAGATCGCAGACTGTTCAGCAGTGGACTGTGACCAGGAAAAGGCATCAGAACATTTCGCCGCATGTTTGGCTGAGGGTATGTTCCCTGTGCCCAGTTGAGCTCCGAGAGGTGCCTCAGATTACTCGTCTGACGGTCTGCCCTGCGCCTACAATTATTGGTCACAGTTGCAGTTATCCGCAGTTCAGGCTGCTGGGAAAGCTCCTCACTGTCTGGTTTAGCCAGATGAGGGCGCTCCTCACTCTCAGGTCCGGGCTAGATGAGGACTCCTCACTCTCAGGCCGGGCCAGATGAGGACGCTTCTCACTCTCAGGCCGGGCCAGGTGAGGACGCTCCTCACTCTCAGGCGGGGCCAGGTAAGGACGCTCCTCACTCTCAGGCCGTACCAGGTGAGGACGCTCCTCACTCTCGGGCCGGGCCAGGTGAGGACGCTCGGCTGCCGGCCCGGTGACAGCTCAGCCCGGTGAATCAGGAGGCCGGGACACGTCGCCGGCCGCCGGCCGCCGGCCCGACCGTGCGTTGGCCGGCCCGGCCGCCGCGTGACTCACTGGCGTTTCCGGCGACGCGCGAGCCGTGTGGGCCTTTTGATGAGGCTGAACTCACGTGGCGGGCGCCGCCGGCGCTTCTGAAGGCCGCCGGCTCACCTTGTGGGATGGCTCACCGCGGCGACCGGCCGGAGCCGCCCAGCCGGCGCCCGCCGACCGCCGACAGACCGCCGCCTGCCGCCTGACGCCTGTCAGCCTGACGACTCACGACGCCCGACGGTCGGCGCGACTGAGAGTCGCGGTCAGATCTAGTGGAGCTGAACAATGCACCGTCAGATCCGGGATACCTCACAACCGCTCGCACAGATCCGGGACCTCTCACGGCCGCACGCTCTGATCAAGAGCACGCATTGCCGCGAGGCAACTCCACGTTCATTTATCTTCGAGGCTGGCAGAAGCTGAAGTGGAAAATACCAAAGAGATATTTTCCAAGGTCCATGCTAGCTAGTGGAGCCGGCGCTATTTGGTTTGGCGTTTGCGTGTGTAAGTGGTGTCGGCGGTAACATGTCTGGGTGCTGGCAGTTATCGGCGCGGCGGCCGCTGGTGCTGGTTAATGCGAATGGCTGATGCCGGTGCTGGCGCTGTGTGGAGCTGGTAGCCGTTGGTGCTTATAGTGGCAGTGGCGGTTTGGCTAATGTTTAGCTTCTTCCTGGAAGTCGTTTTTGTCCGTCATAAACTGGCTCAATACAATTTCATTCGACTGCAGTGTGTTCCTGGGAAACTCGTGAGCATTACCACGTGCTGATATGAACTCAGTTATTTTTAGCCCCAGTAGGCACTGTTCCTGAATGGGCAACGAGCCAAATCTTTACACGTGAAGCGCTCCCGTTATAGAGCATCCGTGTAAAGTGTTGTTCATGCTGTGAATATCGGTAAGAATCAATTACCCTAATTTTTATACCGCAAAGCTTGGATTATTGTTCGATGAAATGTGCAAAGCGTAGTACAGAAGAGCCCCAAAATAAACTCTGCTACAGAGGAAAGTCCCATTCTTCGGAGCTTTTTCCTTTTCATGAAAAATTGGCTAATATGGGTGATGAACTGATTTTTGCGTTGGTGAAGGGAGCATGCACAAAAATACTGTAATATCCGAAATTTGCTTGATACATTCTTTGTTCTTGCTCGGCTCAGCTCAACTCGGACGGTTGCATGCAACCCATTTGACCTGACCTGCAAGATGGGCTATCGTAGATAAAAATACGAATATAGTACCACGTCTTTTTAAGCTAAAAACTGACATGTCGAGATGAGTAACACGCTAGTTTTTGTCCCATTTCTACATCTTGCCAGACTCAAAAACTGATGTGGTTCATTTGGGCGTCCCCATAGGTGAGTTTTATAATGCCGCGTGACGACTAAACGGATCGAAAATGTTAAGGTTTAGAACCGTAAATATCAAAGTCACCTAACCGACTGTTTCGTCTGGAAGATGCAAAGCTAAGTAGAAAATCCCTCCTGCGTGTGTTCGGGTAACCTGGGGATATGACGTCATTTATATACGCACTCGCTTGTCAAACTGCGCATCGCAAAGGTTTGCCGTTTGGCGCCATCGGTTTTGATAGCAAAGGACGAAACTCTGTTTCGTTCTGAGGCTGACTGGACACTCAAGGCTGAACTCGCCATGTACAAATCTTGGTTGACTGTTAGTGTAGTTACCGGCATTATTTTCTTACTTTGTGTATTTTCTTTACCGATACCTGGCACAATGATGTAAAATGCGTGGGTATTATTCGGCCGATAATGCCTGTCTAGGCTGATGTTCTGCGCGATACAGTTTCGTTGTGCACGTATGCTAATCTTTGAAATGGCTTCGTCGTTGTCGGTGTTGAGAAATATATCATAGTGCTGTTGTTTTCTTTTCTTCAACAAAGGTTGTGCCAGAATGAATGTGTGAACATTCTAAGCAAACAATATTTATGCCGTCACGCCGTACTCGTATTGCCGCCAAATCCTTCGGCGCTAATTATAATGCTATCAGTTGGAACGCATGGATGTTGCACTGTCGAATGGCGTAAAGAAACCAATTTTTTACATTGAAAGTAGGGACGATCTTCATGTTACTTAGCTCTCATGCACAAACATATCAGTTGGTACCACTGAAGTAAAGAACATTTTGGCTGTAGTATGGCCCGCGACGGTAATGCGTGCAAAATCATGCCTGAAGTCCACTTCAGACTTCCTTGTATTTCAATGCAAGCTGCCCTGTCACTAATTAACAACAGTAATGATGTGGAGCGTCATCAGCCGCATTTTGAGCACGTGAAAAGGACTTGACGTCAGGCTGGCTGCTTCAGCGCCAGCAAGAAATCTCACGGCTGAAGGGCGTAACCAATACGAAGTTCGCAGCATGGGGACTGTGTAGTGTAGGTCGGCGGACGAAAATGTTTTGTTGATTAAGCGTCGTAGACCACTGTCTTGTTTGGGGTGCCAATTGAATCGAATATTTCCATTTGTGACAACCGCATGCCGAATGCTCCACATAACGCCGCTCGCGGTCACGGCGGTAACAATCGTCTTAATTTCATATTCAATTTCACGGACTATAAACGAGGTAAACTTGCTCTCCAAACACTCTGCGATGTGCAGTTTGCGATGTGCGCCTTATCTTGCGCGCAAAAAAGCACACCTTTCTCACATCACTTACGAATATATCATTCGCCTTCAAGTTTTGCAGTAGCTTTGCTGAGGAAAAGAACGGTTCCACCATGATGCAAAATTTGGGATGGGGTATGATTTGAAGAGTTTTTATTCAAATGCCTGGGTAGTTATGCTGAAGATTTCTAAAAATGTGGGCCGCGGGTCCCCCCCCCCCCGTCTGGCGGAGACATTGACAACACATGTAAGCTGATGTCTGGTTTTGTTCATCGTTGAACTGCCAATAATGGATTTTTATGCCCACTTGGATGCGATTCTACGTGAGATGTTATGCAGACTTCAGATTATGTACTTCCATAAAAAAAACTTGGTTAAATCACTCAAACTGATGTGCACATTCAGAAATCTGTAGTCCGTTTATCCTATTGGGCATTGCACTAAACTGAAGTAATCCATTCCTTCGCCAGTATCAAACTAGGAATTTCAATATCAGCGAAGGACTCAACGGGACACGGCTACCCATACCAAATGCATATACAAAAGTGGCTCCTCTCACGTATTTACTTGTTGTTCATTCAGAAATGTGCGTGGCATAACCATAATGCTTCAACTTATATTTTGTGGGAGGAGCTGCTACCATGGCTCGATTTATGTGCATCAGACATGTGCAACATGAGCAAATATCTTGTTTCGACAAGCTACAAAACAGACAGTTTCATCCTCGGACACGGGGCTTACCTTCGAAAACGTTGTTGGGTTTGATGCCTTTCGGACATATGTTTAGCGGTGATTACTGTCCAGACGGATATTGGATATCCCGAATAGTAGAAAATGTTCGGCCGGATTATCTGGTCGGTTAACATGATGATCCAATAATCCAACCCTAACAATCGAACTTAATAATACAATGTACAATAATACAAAATACAAAAACGGAAAATATTGGATCACTTTGTCTAGGAAAAAGACATAGAAGTGCACTAGTCTGTCCTCGTCGAACAAGGAAGCTGCGTTAAACGTTACGCTAAGAATGACCAGAGCATTGTTCAAGATGACAGGATATGTTTTGAACTGTTTGTCAGGTATGTCTCTCCGATATTGTCATATCTAAGAGGCATGCCATTCCCTCCAGAACGATGGCTGAGTACTAGCGAGGTATATGTGAACCGGATGCACCATTCATTTGTTATGTCCTCCACTTATAGCCAGAGCTTTACGTTTGGGGTTTTCGTTTTGTTCGTCACCAAAACTCGGCTGAATAGCAGAAACTATGATCGAATAAACGTTTAAATGGCGAAACTGTGCAAAACTAAAACATTTCGTTTCACATCAGGGCTCAGTAGCTGTGCTGTTTCGAATACGTGAATGGTCCTTTGAAAAGGCAATTATCACAAACAAATTTTGGCCGAGGAAAGAGGAGGGTGATTTTTGTATGTGGTGGTGGCTGTGGCTGAATAATTAAAGTGAAAGTATTAAAGGAAACACTGGAAGATTAATCACTGCCTGTTCCGTTTACCTGGTACTTATCTGTATTGCTTATCTTCTGGTTTTACGGGAACGTACGTAATAGTTCCAACAGAATCTGTCTTCTGTTGTTTGTGATTCGTGCCTCAAATCCTTTCATGCTCAGTGCCTTATCGTCTGGCACTACTGCATCCGAGTTCCAGGCGCTATGCATGCCAAAACCACAACTTCTTTTTTACCGCTTATGCCTAACTAGTTTATCACCATTACAACAAATGAAGCATCCGGCTATCTGGCCGCGTGGCAGGATAATAAAAAATAAAGTTACCTAGCCGGATAGTTTAGCCGGTGCATGCCTAATTCCAACCGTTTAGTCTTTCCGTTGTCTCCGGTCGGAAGCAGACTCCACCCTGTTATTGGCGGAGGTTTCATAATGCCCTCCGTTTTATCATTAGTCGTAGAAAACAGTATGTGTGAAAGGCGAAAAGCAACAGAATTCAAGAGCTGTCACCCAATAAATTTGACATCGCATGGTACCAAATTTGTCTTCTGAAATGCAGCATTGTTTTGATTATTCCCAGAAAAGTCCTACCGGGTTGGGCCCCCAGCGCCAACGCGCAAGCTGACGCGGCGGGCAGCGCAAGAGCATGACCTTTTGTTCAGTGACACTTTATAGTTTCAGGCTTCGTATGTGCTGAAACGTGATAAAGATATATTCTGGCTTTGATTAACGCGATGCAGTATTATATTGTTCTGCTACCAGTCAAAAGCAGAAGCGCGTGACCATACCGATGACATAAAGCTTGAACAACCTGCACGGACGTATCGCGCGGGCGATCAGTGTTCCTTTACGCCTCAGTGAGGCGGGTACCCTGCACCTCGAAATGGTATCCAAATTAAACGAAATGGGCGATAAACGAGTCACGAATGAACTGAAATTGGCCTCGGGGTAGCGGTAACTGCGGGCGAATACCAGTGCCCGATTACCCCCACATGCCATGAACGAAGGGGCTTCGCAACGGCTTGAAAAATAAAAATCGACAACTCGGCTGCCGTTGATAGCGGCTTGTTTTCGGTTACATGATGGTCAGCACATCCTCGTCAGCAGTGATTAAGCATGCAAAATGTCGTTGCAAACCAGTTGGGATGTCCTCAGTTCGCGTGATTCTAGGTCTCCCTCAACGGTGGCGATGTGACTCAGATGCCTACCAATGCCTGACTGCAAGTCGGAGCTGTTGATATCAGGTCAGAGTCAGGTCACTTCGGAGCGCGTCCCGGGCCCAAGCCCCTGCTATGGCAGAATGGCTGTTGTCTGCAGAGAACTGCAGAATTGGCTCCGCGAGCACTCGGGAAAAGTGCACCGTTTGACAGCCTGAAACAAAAAGGTCGCTCCTGCTCCACACCCCCGGAAACGGCGCCGGTCGCCACCGCGTCTCCCCGGCCCGCGTGAGGCTCCAGCTGAGCATTTCCTGCGAGGCGTGCTCGGAGGGAAGTCGGTCGAGGCTGCAGCTCCGGGCTGCGCCGGCCGGGCCGGCCGGGCGCGGCGGCCGACCGCGAACCACGCCGACCTCCGGCCGGACGGGGAGCGGTGGCGCCGGCGCGGCGCCGGACGGGCCGGCGCGTCACCGCCGCGGCGCGACCAACCCGGCGCGCCGCCAACGGCCGCCGTCCGGGCGCACAAGATGGCCGCCACCGTTCGGCGAACGCCGCCGGGAATGTTGGCCCGATATCATCGGCGGCGGCGGCGGGCGCGCCGATTGGCGCAGAGGGCGGCGTGTTTCCTCGACCCGGGCGGCGGTCGCCTTAATACAAATGTCGCGGTATAAAATCATGGAAAACAATCGGCGCCCGCTGAAAAAAGAAACGTTTTCAATAGACTGCACGGGCGGTTTCGCTTTGTGGTGCAAAAATCTTGAGAGACCTTCGTCTGTCCAAATTACGGTGCTCTAGCCGCGAACAGGCCGCAGGGCGCCGACGGTAGCAGCATCGTGTTGTCAGCTGCGATTGGAAGATACGGAAACGTCAGCGTGGGAACGACGTCGCCCGGGATCCGTTTTCCTCGTTGTTTAGCATAAACCTTACCGCATTGTTTTGAAAAAATTATCTCAAATCTGCCATTTTTGAGGGTGCTCCTGTGCCCGTGCATACGAGTAGTCTGTGCACCTGCGGAGGTCGTGACGTGTGGTCTGTGTTTCTGAATAATCAAACAAGATAGAACAGAACAGAACAGCGAAACCCCATGGTCTTCATAGCAAACATCGCACAGGGAAGTCCTGGAGGGTAAATACAGCGGGACGATAGTATGACCACAACAGGATTGTATGCGAGCACAGTAATCGTAAAAGGAAAACACTGAATAAACTACAGCAGTGCGCTATCGTCTGCAACACACGGAGCATGGTCATGAAAATAGTCGCACATAATAATTGTCGCTGTCGGCCACGATGCGTTTCCATTTGTTAACGACACTTGTTGCAAGCGTTTTATTCCGTTTCTATTTCCACTCGACCATACTTTCAAAACAGCACAATGCGCTTGGCACTGAGGGCCAAATAGACAAAAATGTCAACATTAAGTAAGGAAATGGAACGAGCGGCTGCGAAATGCCGACATACGTTTCCTCGGCAGTTTCTGTTTGTTCACAGCTATCCGTATCTGGCACTTTATCTCTCAGAAAAACACCGTGTGTGGCTGCCAGTTTGCCCAGTAAGAATAACGAATGTGCTATTCGCCATAAGATCGGGTAGGAGCAGTTTCGACACACAGTGGTTAAAAAAATGTGTGGAGTGAAGTTTAGAGCAAATGACGTATCTGAAAAGACAGGATACAATGCGCCAAAAAAGAGATGAACCCTGAGACATACGCAGTAAATCGGTCTCTACGATGAGCGATCGATGGGCATTTTGACGGGCAGAGGTACCCAGCCCTCTTCATGGCGTGGATTCCAGTCGGCCGCGTCTCGTGAGAAGCATCACATGACTCGCCCGTGCCGTGAGCCGCCCCCCACCTGCAGATTACAGTGCGCTGACTTCTGAAGCCTCGGCCGCCGAGGCAGTGCGGTGTCTGTCGCCAGTCCGGGGCCGACCCCGTCCGCGCACTGCCCCCCTCAGTCGCCACTCTCTGCCGTTGCAGACCCGCGTACCTGGGCCCAGGAGCACATCCACGCCTGGCTGAGGTGGGCCGAGCGCAAGTTCAAGCTGGCGCCGCTGGACGTGACGCTGTTCCCGACCACGGGCCACCAGCTGTGCCAGCTGAGCCGCGCCCAGCTCAGCGCTCTGGTCGGCCACCGGACCGCCAAGCGGCTCCGCTTCCACCTACACTCGATGAAGAAGCGGGTGGGCGCCGACTCGGAGAGCGAGGACGAGACGCCGCCGCCGTCGCCGCCCGGCGCCGGCCTCTCCTACGAAGGTGGGTGACCGGTCAGGTCAGGTCAGGTCAGACGGACGGCCGAGCTCAGCTGGCCATGGTCAGCCGGCCAGGGTCAGCCGCCTGGTCTGCTCAGCTGGCCAGGGTCAGCTGACCGGCCGAGGTCGTCCAGTCATCTGAGGTGAGCCGGACGGCCCAGGTTAGCTGGACCTGGCATGTTTTGCTGCATATTCAGCGTCATATACATTAGCGGCTTATTTCTACAAAACAGCTGAATTTTATGAAACCAAAGCAGGTGACAGAAAACAACGATCAAAATGGCATGCAAGAATTTGAAGTGGAGGTTGATGGGAACTAGGTGTGCCGGCAGGGTATTTTTAGATCAGAACCCATGCAAACCCATGGAACGTAAAATCCACGTTAGACGTTCGTTTGCTGTGGTTCCGCCCCCCCCTCCCCACTTTCCCTGGACTTCAGCGATGTTGCATTTCTGGACTGTGTGAGCCGAATGTCGAAAACATCTGCGGCTGTTGCTGTACGTTTTAGCGTGCGGTTTTCAAGTTGAACTACGTGATGCTTTTTACGATTAATGGACTTCTGGAGTAAACTTTGGCCTAGAAATGATTCTGAAAGACAGCGAAATCCTGATTTAAATGCACTTATGTATAGTTTGGTTCCAGGGTCATCTGCTGTATTTTATTTCGTCGTGAAACTTGGCCTTGGAAAAAATCGCCATGTTTGAATTATCAGTGACCTAATTCAACAATTTGTTAGTTCCTCTCCTCAAAGTTTTCTTCACGTTGTAGGTGGAGAATCCCGAACGAAAATGCTCGCTAGTGGGTGTGTTAACAAATTACTGGCGATTGGGACTCTGAATACCGTGAGATGGTTTCAAAAACTGGCTCGCCTTGGAGTGACCGCTGGATGGATATATTCGGCAAATTCTCAAAAATTGCTCGGTAAATGAGTGTAGGCCGTACGCAAACTTTCGCGGCGGCCCATCAAGCGACAGTCGCAGCAACCGCGTACGGTCGACAGCTCGATGGTCTTGCAACCTTGACCCAATTTGGAGAAATGCACCCGATTTGGGGAAAAACAAATTGCACGGGTACAAGGTTCGGCTTACTTTGCGATAACGGAGCCACGGACTGCCAGCAACAGTTCACGGAACCTGGTCAACACTGAAACGGGAGGTGAGGCGAAAATTTTCCTTGGTCGAAAAGCAAAGCGTTGGATACAAATACAAATCATATCCTGAGTTACCTCGCGCACTGTCTGTTTACATGTGACATCAAAATTTCTCAAACTAGTGTATGTGTTCTAATGCCTGATACAAATTGTTTTCTTGAAGCTCATTTTTATAAATTGCATTGGAACCTAGATGAAACTACCAACAGATGACATCTTTTGGACTAATTGTGAATAAGCATTTCGTGTCGCTGATTTCAGGCAAATCTCGTTTTCACAAGAGCATTTCATTAGAACCGTGTACAAAAATCCTTGTACATGTTATCAATGATCCGCCCTGTTTTGCAAACGCCCTCTCATGACCTTTAATGCTTCTGCTTTGATTGCATGCAGATCTGTGAGCAACAGCGCAGCCAGGGAAGGCAACTAAAAGGGCCAGTCGATCCTCTTCCCCATCTTTAGGACAAATGCTTTTACCACCTATCTTGTCGTTGGGTCTTGGCGACCATTTATTGATGTTTTCCATTAAAGCTTCTAATTTTTGACCCTCATAATGCAGGTCCTGGTAACGCTACTAGGGCAGACTTACTCTGCCCCAGTAGTAAGTACCAGTATCCTGATACTTAGTAGTATCAGGATACTGGTATGCCTCTGTGTTGAAACTGCAGTGCGGTCCGTGAAAACGTCCTTTGAGATGATCCATGGAGGGGCAGGCCGGCTGATAAAAACGTGTCCCGTTTTTTAGATAAAAGCGTCGCCGTGTAGGGACCAGCCAGTAAAGAGGTCTACCGATATGACCAGTGTGGTGAGCAGGCCAGCTGATGAAGTGGTCTTCTGTGGCGTCTTGAACGGAGCCCCGGAGACACTGCGCGCTGTCCGAACATTTCAGGGGTCGTTTGGGTGGCGGCGAGCCCACTCCATGATCCCGGTGATCAAATCTGACTTCAAAATGAGCCGCCCGCCGCGTCGGAAGCCGGTAATCCGGCCGTCGGCGGCAGTAGCGGCGCCGTAATCGTCCCCCGGGGCGCGAGCCGGCGCTATTGCTCCTCCGTCTCCGTCATCGACGGCCCTGCTCAGTCTCGGACTGACCCCCCCCCCCGACACACACGCGGAGTGGGACGCCACTTCCTCACCGTGCAGATTTCTCTCGCTTAGTGGATCAAGTTTAATTCTCCACTTGCAAACCTCAGTCGCCCTGTTTTACGTTTTGTAATGAAATCTGACATTTTCCATCGGATTTTCTTCGGCGGTGAACGAACTGCATAAAACCGCAGATGTAGAGGGGTCCTTTATTTTGAATCCGGACCTGTTTGATAGGTAATTTAATAGCTATTGCTCAGAACATTGTTCTCGAGCGAATCTACAACCGGTTTTAAAAAGCGTCGAACTGGGTAGTAAAAACTAAATCTGTGACTTTCGAATAAAGGTGACACCCAAGATGACCAACCAGATGAAGGACGTTTAAAGTTCACAATGGCGCACACTGCTGCAAAAATTCGGGGAGCCAAATTTTGGCAAGTAAAAAATGTTACAAACTTTTTAACAAAGGTTAAATTACAAACCTTTGGGATCCATGAATGTTAACGCGTGCATCAAGAGCTATTGGATTTGCGTCCATGTTGTTGCCATTACTATTACGTTTATGAAAACACATGATCTCGTCATGCGCTTTCATGGACGAGATGACTCATACGCCGGAGGCGATAATCAGCCTGTGAAAAAACCGCGGGACGAGAAGCGGCGTGCTGGACACAAAGAAGAGGAAGCACTATTATGGATGCTTGCACTCGCCAAACCGTTTTGCTTACCACAGGAGAAGGACAAATATCACGATACGCCACAAAAGGACAAAGCCCGATAGAAAATCAGACGGCTGTTCCGTGAATGGACAACGAAATATGCTTTACATATGCAGGAATGAAGATGACGCGGAATGCAAGTTTTTCACGTCGGAACGGTGTTCAACGTCGAAAGACCATTCCGTGGGAGCTGGAAAGCAAGTTTCCCCTGGAAATAACGGCACAGCTAACAATGTCACACGGCTGTTTTAGAGCCTGCCCCCTCTCAAAAGCATGGTGACCGCCACCGGCAAATGTAGTCACGAGAGCCGATGTACAAGACATCGGCGCTTTTTCATTTATCATTGAGAAGAGAAACCATTCACTGCGTTGGCCAGTGCCAATAAGGAATACGTATCTGTGATTGTCCTGCGTTAGACTGTGCTCCGTAGGCGTTGGAAGTCACGAAAGGTAGGAAATACCGGATAAGTTTTAGGTTCTTTTTCAATGCAGCATAGTAGACCTAGTGTTGAAAGTTAACGAAAGTGGAGAGTGACTCTCCATTGCTTTATCTGTTGTGGTTTCCGTCCGGTTCATGTCCCACATGAGCGCAACTCATGGCAGTCGCTTCCTCAGTCTTAATGGTGAGCCAGACTGGGTTTCTGGCCCAGTCCGAAACCACTGATGGGGTTCAGACCCTACCAAAAGCGTGCAGAACGGCACCCACGACAAATCTAGCGAAAGAGTTCTAGAATAAAACACAAGCAAACGCTCAGCTTACCATAGCCTTTGGCAGCAGAAGGTTTTTGCAAGCAGACGAAAAGACTTTGTTATTGTTTCTTTCTACGCAGCGCTTTAACCTGCTCAGAGCGGCTGCCGAACCCTTTGTGTCGTCCCATTTGCTTCTGGTCCTCCTTAATCATAACCAGATCTGACCTCCATTTCGTGAACGGCATGCCATATTTTTATTCACCAGTGGCAGCCGAAACCGGCACGTACACCAGATCGTAATTTGCGGCCTATATAGGATTCAAACAGACAGGCTATTGCCCTGGCACAATATGTATCGCGGGAAAGCACTTCGTCTCTCCGGGCATTCGCCGTGTCACGCCTGGCCTCCGCCAGACAGGGAAGAGGGGACATTTCCTCAGGCTGGCTTAACGTTACATCCATGGACCTTTTTCTAATCGCCGCCCATGAAGAGGTGGCAAGGGAGTTGGTTGTTGAACGGAATGTTGAACGGAAGAGTCTGTTAGAATGCGGCCTCTGTCTTGGCAGGCGGTCATTAGCAGCTTTCTTTGTGTTGCGTTTTGAAAAGTGTGGCGCAGACGTTTTTGTATATAATCATTGTAAACATTTTCCAAAAAAATCGCAATCTCCATGTTTTCCTGAGAAATGCTGTCACTCTCTCGGTGCACTATTCAAGCTTTCTTGTGAGCTTATCTTGACATGCGGACGTACACCCGGCATCTCGCGAGCCTTCGTGGGCCGCACATCCGGCAGCGACTTGCTCCATCTAGTAGCAGAAAGGACTATTACTGGCGATCAGCTTCGCCTCTTCCGTCGCCTTGCCTGAATTACAGTGCCAGGGTCGCTGAAAGGTAAAGCCGCGATCCGACTGAAGACCCGCTCTAAGGGTCTTTATCACAAACCCTATGATGTTGCGTAAAGGAAAATAAGAATGTGATTGTGACCTACTGTTTTCTGTGCTGTTCCCTTTCTCATGGACACCACAGTCTAAATGTCTGGTTCTTTTTCTGCTTTTTTGAAGAGGAACTGTTTGGAAACGTTAAACATTTTAAACAGACCGGCGATAATGATTAAGCGTTTGTTTAAAGCATGGGCGTAGGAACGGGTGGTGCAACGGGGACACCGTCCCACTTGTTTTGGAAATTTAACATTAGCCTTAAGGGAAGACGTCTCCCACTTATCTGGATGCTGCTAACGCTCCTGGTTAAAGGTCTTTTGGTGGTTTGAAGAGGCGAAGGATGAAGGATTTCAGAAAAGCCCGATATGAGGGTACCGTGTACCAGGCTTTCATCAGACGACTGCGGCGGCGTGCTGATAGGCAGCATGGTCTCAAGGAAAGACTCGTAAGGGAAGAAAAGATGAAAGTTGCTACAAAAGGAAAAGACGTATGTGCATACAAATTTGGATGCAATAGGTGGGGATATTTTTGCTTCACTTTGGACTTAGAACTAGTTGATCTGCAATTTATGACATGCTAGTTATTGGCTGACTACGGCTCGGGTTCCCTGAAGACCATTCCTCGATTCTATTTACTCCTTCGGCACTTTCAATTTGGCATTATCAACGAGAAGGAAGCTTTCGGTATTGCGGCGGCTATCCGTTGAGCGCAGCCTCCATTGGTTGTTGCCGGATGACGTCAGCGGTGTGAGCAGTCCCCATTGGCTGGCGCCGGCCTTTTGTTCCTTCATTACAGTGGCATTCACATCTCCGTAAGCCTGTCGCTCATTCGAAGCTTATCATCGGGGTGGCTTCGGAAGTGGCGAAATTGCAGAGTCGCCGCGGGGAGGGCAATTTATTGCATTTTTGGCTTCATTAGGCTCAGCGGCAGTGATTAGAGGGCGGCCGGCAGCCGGCTGGGGATATCGGCGCCGGGATATGAGGATTCTCAGGGATATAAGGGCCAGGAAGCGGCCGGATCGGAACACTCGAGTGCGTGTTGGCCGGCGGATGTGGCGCGGAACGCTGTCGCCGGACTGCTGCCGGTCGTGACGGGAGGTCGTGACGGACAGCCGGGTGTCACGTGTCCTTCCCCTCTGCCGCTGCCGGCTCGCGTGGCGCCGTCACCGCGCGCCATGTGGGGCTTCCCGAAGCCCACCTACTCGGGCTGCGAGATGAGCGAGCTCCGCCACCGGCTGCACCACTCGGCCATACTGTACAGGCACGGTAAGCCGAGAGCCCCGCCCCGCCCCGCCCGCCGGCGTCACGGCACGTCACGTAACGTGACGTGACGTGACGGCCGAGCTGCTGTGAGTTCTGTCCGATAACGGCGCTCAGGAAGGGATTTGCCTGATTCGCTGTTCAACCGACAGGAATCCATTATAACAGTAAATAGCATGTGTTTTACTACGAGCCAGGCCGAACGCCGACTAGGTCAGCTTCAACTAGCAGAAAAAATGAAATGCCGAGTCCCGCTCGGCCGGCCCGACCATCCCGCTCTCTGGAGACTTATAAATTCGCAACCACTGGGCACCGAAACATGAAATTCTTACCATAAGATTGCTCAATTCTTGGAATTTTAGGCGTTTGAATTTGTACTTTGTTAGCTTGCGGGCTTATTAACAGCAAATTAACGGTTGAATGAACAGCTATATGGAGGTTAATGGAATCAAAATACATAAACCCTTAGCCAGGATCTAACGACTCCTCTGTCATCGGGAGTGGCGCTGGGACCTTGTGCAGAGGATGAAGGTCACACGATTAGTCAAGCGAGCGAAAACGATACAATAAATTTGCAGAAACTGGCAGATTCCCTGCAAGAGACATGATGTCACCGTGACCGGCTGACCCTCTTGTTACCGGGCCAAATGCAGGTGCCCGTTCTGGAACATGCTTTGGAAATGATTTGGATGAACTCATGGTTTTGTGACATGATAAGACATATGGAACAGCTTTTGTTGTCTAGGTCCAGCTTGTCTTAGACATTAAAAGTATTTCGCATTACGCAGTTCCACAGCCTTGGCACTGGTCTGTCTTCAGTCGTCAACGTGTAACGTTCTCCAGTTCAAGCAGCTCTGAAAAGCAGCCTAGATTAAGAACTGCAGAGTTTGTGATCGACACGTCGCCGACTGGTGGACATGGACATGCGGGAGGCCAACTAAACCGGCGCTGTGGAACATTTTGGGCACACTTGCGATAATGTTCTGATCGTTGAGACAAGCTGGGTACTATACGGTGTCGAACGGAATTCGAGTTTGGTACTGGAAATTGGGTGTGCATGACGCAAGCCATTTGTCCCTAATCATGAAATTTCGTAGCAAAGTTATTCCCAGAAACAAGTCCCCGTTCAAACGCATGGCTTAAAAATCACTCAAATAAATGTGCGCATCTTCATAAAGCCCTGTATGCGCGGTTTCTACGACGGCATGTATAGAAGCATCTTTGACTCTGATTATACTACGCAGACGCCCCTGCATGTGTCTTTGCAGGAACAACGTAGATGCAGAACCTGAGCGGCCGCTCACCGGCAGTGTCCCAATGCAGATATGACGCATATCGGACAGATGGCGAATTAGCATTTACGTCAGACGTGTTGAAATGTGTGGCATCAGCTACCAGCGATAGTTTGTAAATTTCGAGACTTCTTGAGGTTTCAGTACAACTTCAGTTCGATTTCTGGGTTTCATTGGATCCATTGTAATAAAAAAACAAATCGACCGTTAAATAGCACACGTGTAAATTGAGAGGCTGGGAGTGTTCCCATGTTTAATCGTCAAGGGAGAGCGAGAACTGCGTAAAGTGTAATATTTTATAGCTTGCTTAAAATAATAGATCGAGAAATGTCGGTGAAAAAAATGGGAATGGATATAACAGTGCCTGCTTAAAATTAGTCAGGAATTTAACACTTGCAAGAAGCTACCATGCGCAAATCCATAATTTCTGAGTAAGCGCAGTCGCAAAAAATATCAAGTGTGTACAGAATCGGCGTAAATGTAGCAGCGTACTGACATAAGTGCAGACCATAGGACAAACATTACAGTCTGCAGTTCTGCACGGCTTTCTGCATAGTGTGATCAGGACTTTAAACTAACGAGAGTAAATTTCATGTAATGGTGGGTGGTTTTACCAAATTGTGTTTCTTGTCGTTTTTCCTGTTGATTCCTTACACACACAGGGCAGATCTTCTTGTTCCGGCCTACGCGAAAAGCAAGCACATCTCTCAGAGCCGGTCTTGTTTTAAATGAATCTTCACGGCATGTGGTCAAGTTCTCCAAAAAAATACGCACAATTTTACACAATTTTACTATTTTTTAAAGCACAAGGAGATCCGAATGCCCTTAACATAAACAACAAAATCCGATCTTTATAAGAAACAGGGCTTCATATTTAGCCTGTTATCGCGACATCTCAGTTTACCCACACGGGTGATTTACAGAGGAGCGAGAGCCAGACGCACTCCGCATACTTGTTTGTCGTTTACGAGCCTGCTGGCGCGCGGGCGCGGCGCTTCTGGGAACTGTTTGGCGGCCAGCCGGCTGTGCCGCCGTGCGCCCGGCCCGGCGGCGCAGTCTGCAATTCCAGGCGTCCCGGCCATCTAGTGGACCTGAGCCGAACTAATTTCGGCAGCCCTACCCTTGGCCGTAAATCACAGCGTCCCGGTGACCAGGTTGTCGACAAAAGTAAAGTCGAGAAGCGGCTGTCAAATGTTTGTTGCAGAAAGTTGGACGGCAAGATTTTACACTCATGGTGTTGATCCTGTGCGTATAGACGCGGGAGTCGTGGGGCCAGGGGGCTTCAGCCCCTCCCCTCAACTTTTCCGAGATTTAACATCGACCCTATGGGCGTTAATTGGAAACAGTTGACCCCAAATGCTTCTCAACCCTCCCCCTAACTGAAGAGGAGTTTCCGTGCCCCTGCCTGTGCGTGTCGTGGTTCCCTTATTGCGCAGACATGTTTATGTTTTTAGATCCAAAGGAGATTCCTTACAATGGCTGGCATTGAGCTAAAATCTCGGATCGTTCATGCCCAGGAGTACGCAGAATGACAAAACATGACAGCTACACAGCCATTCATCTCACATGTTAATCTGGCATCATGTTGCTGCCCAGTTTTTACGAAGGAGTGGACGGCGATTAACAAAACAACACCACAAAGGGACAGAGATCCTTTCGCGCTTAATTGTTGTAGTCGCAACCAAACGGAAAAGCAGTGCAATAAACACTTCCTTGCACTTAAAACTATACGTCACCAGCCCTTATGCAGGACTGCCCACCATACATAGGCCAGTGTCTTGGCATTCCTTGTGGGCCCGAGCCGTTGTGGTTATGTTGCTGTTTGAATACGTCAGCGGTGTCGCATGTCTGCCGGCACATGTTTGAACGGTAATCGGAACAGCACCGGCTAGCCACGGCACCACGGGTTTGCTGGTAAAGTTCGTGTTCAGAACCGGTGCTGAGCAAAAGTTGCTGCTTAGACTGTGAGAACCACACCCGAACTGCAAATTAAGACAACAGCCGACTCAGTGCAAAAGTTTAACGTGCTGTTAAATATACGATACGACCATGCGGTATTCAGCATGACCCTCTACTGGTCCGTCACCAGCCCACTCACTGGCCAAGTGCCGTGTGCCGTGCCGACAACAACCAGGGGATACCAGCGCTGTTCCAGTTGAGCGACCCATCTCGGTAGCTCGCAGTCAACCCCACTGTCCCGTTTGTTGATACCAGCCTCGTTCCAGATATGGACACACTCCGTCGCAGCGGCTGGGCACGCCTGCCGGAAGCAGTGACTTCCGGAGCATTCCCGTGCCAGAAGCCCGGCGACCACAGGGCAACGGCCATGGGTGAGCCCCCAACCACGCTAACGGCTGTCGTCGCTGGAAATCCCTGGCAGCCGTTTCGCGCCTATACCGGGGCGATGACCACGCAGCGATTACAGCAGCGACCGCCGGCCGGCGGTTACTCATGCCGTGCCCGCTGCAGCCCACACCAGCATTCCGTCTACCGGGAGACGCCGTCTGTGACGTCATGCCTGCCGCGCGGCTGCGGTCAGGCTCCACCACACTTTCCGTGTTGCAGAATCGCCTGCGCCTTGCGTCAACGTTCCGTCATTTGCCGGTAATGCTGAGTCGCGGAGATCATCACGTCGCCGGTTATGGCTCGGCTGCCAAAAGTAACGGTCGGCATGTTATCAGAAACTCCGTTTATGTGCTAAAAAGGAGCGCCAAACGACCAACATGGTGGCAGAAACTTTGGGTCCGCGTGTTGAGGAAACATGAACAGTAACGAGCGTGAACACATTGATACACATTATACCCGAAACAGCTGCCTTTTTGTGACCGATGGATATTGCCCTCCGCCTCATGCCTGGGTTTGCCGTTGCCGGACATTTGTCTGGCTCCTTATAGTCTGAAATTGGGCTCCGAGATGCAAATGTCTTTGAAGGTCTGTAAGACCTGTAGGTGCAGTGTTTGTGCATGGACGTGAAGCAGGGCGATTTATGGAAACGATTGATTCCTGCTTCTTTCTGGGCTGAACTGCCTTTGGAGGGGGCATCCAGAATGTGTCTGAGGGGAAGGAGAACCGGAGGTAAAACATGTATGCAGTGTTTAGCCTGTCTGCATCTTTTTCGCGATTTTCCTCCTCTCTACCATTTTCTTAAAGATTGCTGGGTGAAATGACAGGTCCAGCGTAGGCTTGATACTTCCTCGGGGTTTAAAAACAAAGCAGGAGTAAGACTTTCCACGTCTGCCCGGTTGCACCACCCAAGGAGGGGATTATAGATGACGGTGTTTGTCGACGTTCGAGTTTGTAAACAGCCATCACGGATGTCGTCTGAAAGCACGAGACATGTGTGACGCACGACCGCTTAAATCCAAGCTGGCACAAACCATGTTTTTTTCATTTAAGTGTGCGCGCTATGCAGGCTGTTTTAAGGCAGCCAGTATGCCCAAATCGGAATGGATCAAACCCGTGCGCCATTTTCGTTCGGCTGTCCTCATCATGCAGCGGTGCAATCAAACAGGACTGTTGTGTCCCTGAATACGGAGAGGCTACACGATTTTTTAGTTGATCTGACAGCGTGTCTCATTCTAGAGACAACGTCACCAGCTGGTGACAAGGTTTGTCGTGTCCGTCAGATCAGCTGGTGTCGTGGTGTCCGTTAGGTCAGCTGGTGACGGGGTCTCTCGTGTCCGTCAGGTCAGTCGGTGTCGTGGTGTCCGTTAGATCAGCTGGTGACGGGGCCTCTCGTGTCCGTCAGGTCAGCTGGTGACGGGGTCTCTCATGTCCGTCAGGGCAGCCGGTGTCGTGGTGTCCGTTAGATCAGCTGGTGACGGGTCTCTCGTGTCCGTCAGGTCAGCTGGTGACGGGTCTCTCGTGTCCGTCAGGTCAGCAGGAGGCCCGGGCTGAGTGCCTGCGGCTGGCCAGCCAGACTTCAGGTCAGATCCAGCTGTGGCAGTTCCTGCTGGAGCTGCTGGCTGAGCCGGCCCAGCACGCCAGCTGCATCGTCTGGGAGGGCCGCGACGGCGAGTTCAAGCTCACGAACCCGGACGAGGTGGCACGCAAGTGGGGCGAGCGAAAGTCCAAGCCGAACATGAACTACGACAAACTCAGCCGCGCGCTCAGGTCGGTCTGCCGACAGCGTGCCGCGCCCGGGTACCGTCTGAGGAGACGGACGCCGTCAGCGTGCACGCCGCGAGCAAAACCGCCGAAACGTGACACTTTGTGTTCCCACGAACGCGGTGTTCATGCCTGCGACGCTGCAAGGGATCAAATGTTTGATATTTAATTGTTGGGTTATTCAAATTTCGGTGTTTAAATCGTTGGGTTATTCCAGAATGCCTTTTCGTTTCCGGTATGTGATTTTCTCAATGGAATCCAGGTAGAGCATTGTTTAAGAAAAAACGCGGCATTTATCAACACCTTTAATCGAGAAGAGTTTTTCGCTACTATAATCGAAGTTTCTATAATGTACGTAGAATGTAGAATCAATGGGACCCCTAATGTGCGTAAAATTTTCCTTTTGCCTAGAAAGATACTCTTGCGGCAAAGATATTCTTGCGGCGTGTTCCTCATGACTGTTCAAAGAAGTGCGGTGTAGCAGGGCATGACAATGGTGTCACAGTCCTATCAGTATCTTGCACAAGCTACCTCTGCCAAGACCTCTTGGCACAGCTGTAACGCCGGGCCATGTGCCATATTTGTTCCAGGTACTACTACGATAAGAATATGATGACCAAAGTGCACGGGAAGCGGTATGCGTACAAGTTTGACTTCGTGGCCCTGTACCAGGCCATCCAGAGCCAGAGCAGCAGCGAGAGTTCGACGTACAAGTACCCGGGCGAGCTGACGTTCCTCTCGCCGCAAGTGTCGCCGCTCGTCTCGAGCCCAGGCCCGCTGGGCTCGGGCTCAGTGTACGGGGCGCAGCCGCCGGCCGCCCCCGGGCCGCTCTACACGCCGCTGTCACCGCGACCGCCCTACACGTGAACGGAGGGCGCCTCCGAGTCGCTTGCACTTCCCTGCACGTGGACGGAGGAGGCTTGCGCTGTCCCCGAAACGTTTGGGGAAGTTGCCTCCTCCCTTCGTCGCCTCATCAGGTTGCACTTGACGGCTGGACCGACGCTGGCCGGGACGCCTGACTACCTGTCTGATGGGTGTATGTTTGCTTTAGACGTGGCGGGCGGAAGGGCGAGGATGTGACTGAGGTCAGCA
Source organism: Capitulum mitella (assembly GCA_030062745.1). Lineage (NCBI taxonomy): Eukaryota > Metazoa > Arthropoda > Thecostraca > Pollicipedomorpha > Pollicipedidae > Capitulum > Capitulum mitella. The sequence goes on along the minus strand of CP099845.1, from coordinate 28,806,939 downwards.
CTGCCGACTGCGCAGAACCGGGCGCCGAACAGGGACGGGAGCAATGGCCGGTATGAATGGAGCGCGTGACTGTATTTATTTTGTCTGAGGCGGAGGCTCTCGGTGGCGCGTCCTCGTCTCTCGACCGATCCCGGTCCGGCAGTGGGTGTCTGCTTCTTTGTGACAAGGTCGGCGGGCTGCTCGGCTTCGCTCACAGACCGTAAAGTCTGGTCTTAGGACCACAGCCGAGGTTTCGAGACCAAGAACCGGCGTGAGCTATTGTATATGCTAGGTCAGTTCTAAACGTGGTTTGGCATGGTAGGGGACTTCCACTTAACGGTAGCTTTCTGTGGGTTCGAAGGGATTAATTAAAGTGTCGTAGAGGGTTTAGTAGGGTTACTCACCTTATGGTCTTGTCTTGTCATGAGAATAAGGGTCAATAACACTGGAACGTTAATTTGGGTAAGACAAAGTTGCTTTGAATTCTCAGCATTTGTACTTGTCCCTGGAATGATCGTCTTTTTACCTCTGATTCGTGCTAGTCGCAATCGCTGTCGAAAGATAACATTGGCACAGTAAAATTTGCAACTGCGTCTCTCGCCTTGCGCCCTGCGGAACTCATGTGGGAGATGCTCAGAATGCCGTTTTACATGCCGTCAGCTGTGGTTTCTTGGACAGAAAACTGTGACTTGTTAGTCGTTTTTTACCCCATTGGTCGTATCATTTCCCATCTAGTTGACTGAAACATTACATTTTAATAGGCCCTGACATCGTTTAACCATTTCACATGCACTTCATCTCATTAACTTGAACGCTCTTGATAGTAATGTGCCAAAGGTGGCCCTGTATGACTTAACACAACACTAGAAAACGAGCGAGTCATGTAAAGTTGGGTGATTTAGGTTGAACAGCGTTGAGTCTCTGTGACAATGATACTCAATTAGTTTAAGCGAAAACAGGCTGGAATCGCCGTGCTCTGCGTACATTCCATGTTCAGGAATTGCTGTCTGGAAGATCATTTGGCATCTCTTGCGGATGAGCGAAAAGTCCTTGGTGCCATTGGCAACTCTGCTGGTAATTTTGCTCCTACCAAATTCAACTATTCTGCTTTGTTCTTGAAAGCTCTTTACGCTAACCATTGCTTGCTTCCCTGGATTACAGACGTCTGTCTCCTACACCAAGAACAATAAAAATGCAAAAATGGTGGAAGTTGGGAGGCTTCACTGAGATCTTGCCTAAGGTGGCAATTTCAATTTTTTTTTATGGTGCCGGGTTACCGACATCAAGCTCTAAGCAAATATTTTATTAATCTCGCCTTTCGTGAGCTTACCAGTTTCGGAAACTAGCATGGGTACCCCGACAACACTGAAGAAATGGACGTGAAGTTTGGCGTAGATGGTCTGAGACGGAAAACGATGTTGCGAAAGGACAAGAAGAGCATTGGTTTCGTTTTCGTCCCACTTCCGTTTCTTTTCCTTTTCCATTTTACCTCTAACACCAAGAGCTGCTGAAAAGTGGGTCCATTAATTTACGGATAGGTCTAACACCAACGCCAGTCGACACCTGTGCTACTTATTAACCTGAACAATCAGACAGCGGTATTTTCCTCTCCTGTACTCCCCTGTGCCTGCATGAAGACACCAGAGAAACGTGACCTCTGGCAAGGACACCGATAACAGGAGCCCACAGCGGCGAACACGTGCCCCCTGGAATGCGTTGACAATCTCAGTCCACAACCACCTCCCCACGGGGCTCTTGATCCGCATATGTCGAGAGGAATAATGGTACATGAACCCTCTTGTACATTTCCCAGCCTGTGCCAACAACGATGCCAGGTATACAGACCAATGTTTCAGAATGCCGATTCCTATTTTTCCGTCTCCGCTGCAGAGTAGATTTTCTATGCCTGAATCTGTCTGATGCAGAATGTCAAACTTTCATGCGCGGCCTTTTTCCGATTTCGGGAGGCTTTTCATTGCAAGAGTCATAGAAGCATCAGTTCGGCGCTCACGAAGAGTAGCAACCCTGCCAGTACGTAATGAAGTCGGAGACGAGGCAAGCCTGATCTCCCCGGCAGGATGTCTAACCGCGTCTTCCCTCGTAGTCTTCGATGTGATCTCGAGGCGGCGAGTCTTCTGCACACTCCCAAGCGTGATCTCGCGGCCATAAGCCCCTCTGTTCGTCTGCCGCCCTGTTCTCTCTGCGCGTGGTCGGGAGTGAGAGGGCTCCTCCGCGCGGGAGATACGGAAGTGACGCCGCGGTTTCCGCGGCGCGGTGGCGTTGGCGCGCGCGTCTGGTAACCCGCCGTCGCCATATATGGCGCGGCGACGGCAACGTTACTCACCCGTTAGGCCGGGACGTGGACGTTACTCACCAGGCCGGCGCCGTGCTGCTCAGCCGACTGAGGTGCTCACTGCTCACCGGTGAGTGTCTGGGGCCGTGCGCGCCAACTGCGGGTGTTACCGAACCCTGATTGCCGCGCCGAACGCGCTTTGCCTGCGTGCTGCGCGCGCGGTCTGCGCCCTGGCCTGTGTCCAGTCGTCCTCTGACGGTGGACTGTGCGTGTACGGGCGGAGCCGACGGTACTGAAATTGTCGCGCGGTGCTGACTTGGGGTGGTTTCCAGAATGTCTCGTCTCGTCGGTGTGTTTGACGTTGGTACTGAGGATTTCTTTTTGATGGGTGCGGTTAGAAGAGCGTTTTGGGAGTTGGCTGACCTGTCAGACTCTCCATGTGATACGTTACTCGTTAGATGTGAATTTAGCCTCCATTTGAGGCTGTGCCACATGTACATGCCCAATGGTGAATAAATTATTGCAGTAACAGTTGTAAGATTTGTAGTATCATTTGTGTCATGTCATTTAATAAATGTTGGTCAGATCAAGGAAAAGAGAAGACTCCGGTAGGCAATCATCGGTAAAGACTCCAATCAGCACTTTGACGTTACAAGAGAAGTGCGCATCAGTGTTTTCGTTTGTCATCAGTTAAAGGGTGCATCTGGAATTCGTCGCCATTCGCTTGAACTAGTCATTGCCACCGAATTAACGTAACAGATCAGTGGGCGCTCTCAGCGCAAAATATGCTGGAGAAGCCGAATGTCATTCCTATAAACCGCGTTAGTCATTAAAGATCATGGTCGCTTCCTGCAAACCATGCTGGGGAGAGAGGCTCTAGCAAAGAAATTGCTTGTTGATGCGTTTTTCGGAGTAATGAAGACCTTAACTTGGTTATTTCATAAGGAATAAATTGCTCTCAATAGGTGCTAGCATGGTCTGGACATTCATGAATTTCATTGCTTATTTTATTTGTTTTTCTTTTTAATCCAAAAAATGAGAATTGAATTTCACAACGATTGCATCGTGGTGAGTTGCACAATCGAAATGGACACGGAAATGTATGCATTATCCTGCCTGATCCTGCATTACCGAATGTGTTCATTGCCCTGCCAATTCTTTGGTAGATTTATCGGCTAACACAACGGAAACAGAGGCGGAACTTCCTATCAAATCATTGCACTTCAAGGGACTTCAAGGCGTTGTGAGCCTTGCAGTCCCTTGCAACTAGCGTTGGCCAGATAGTGCTGACAGTTCTTTTTTAAATATGTCTTATCATGAGAGAATTAATTCAGACTAGTCAACGTAAGCCTTCTTGTTTTCAAAGAACGTCTGGTTAGGATTGCCGGCATACGTGTTGCCATGAATTTTCCGATTTAGATCAGGCCATTACTGACAGAAATCGTTTGCTATCCCCGTTTTATATGGTGCCAGTCACGAACATTCCATAATTACCTATTCTGGAACATGCCGGCATAGTGACACTGTGATGCTGCAGCAAGCCGCTAGCCTCAAACTAGATCAATGCAGTAACGTCAAAGAAAACCCTGACACGATTGCCTGAGTCACGTGTGTTTTCGTCATGCAGTGGCCATGCTCTCCAGCCTCTCCGGCATGGCCACTGACACTCAACCCAGTGGCTCAGTAGCCTCAAAAAACATTTGGCCATGATGACCATGGCCAAGAATAGCAAAGTTACGACCATAGTTGAGCAGGTCGAAAGTAGACAACTTGGATGGAAATCATTGCTACGGCTGGGAGACGAAGTAATTTGCGCGTTTCTTCAACATTGCAGATGCTGCCAAGAGACCAACGGATTATATGACATTGCAGTTTGAATTTAACATCCGCGAGACAAGCGCGACGTCAAACTATTTGCTTTGGACAGCTAGATATCGTCTAAGCCTGCTAGAAAACATGTTTCCGCTGTGGTCAGTGGGCACGTGAAAGTCACCATTGGTAATGTAGCGTCACAATAAAATCATGACAATGTTCCTTAATAAAAAACAACAACAAAAACCCAACAAAAACAAAAGTAAAAACTTAATCAAAAACAAAAACAAAATCTTCCGTGTTCCTCATTTCGTGGCACCGCTACAATTTGCAAGTATTGCTCAGTGTTTTACCACATTGTACTGCATTATCCTGTGATGACATAACATGAAGTCAATGATCGAATGTTCTTAAGGCACTTGTAACGCACAAAATGAAGAAATCAGTGAAACATAGGGACACATTAAACAGAAACTTTGTTGCATGCATGGGCGACGCAGAAAGGCGGGTGGGTTATGAAATACGTCTTTCACCCCAGCCCTTTTTAGCTCTCGACTGCACGCCCATATCCAGGCTACAAAGAAGTACATTTTCTACCAATATTTTAAGAGAAAACTAGTCATATTTCATTTCTGGGATAAGTCATCTAACTGTTATGTACTCCTGTTTTCAAAGCGGGCAAATATTGCCTCTTATATTTGAAAAGGTCTGCAACATTTTTGTTTGGCAATGACATGGGGTGATCATTGAGTACCGAAAGTTACGCAACACTCAGTGCATTCGTGGACATTAGTTGATAAGATGGCGTCTTTCAATGCAAGACATGTTTTTGGGATTTGAAGGAAATTTTGTTGGATTTACAATGACTTTTAGGGAATGGGAACCTCGTTTTTCTTTATCAGATAACGAGATGTGCAATTATGCATATTTATTACTTTCATTGGACAAATCCAAAGTCCTTCTTCACCCAAAATTTATTTACTGACCAGAATGATTAGGTACATTTAAAAAATCCCCAGGCAACCTACCCGTCAAACAGGGTGGATCGAAGTGGTCAGAAAATCGAAAGGAAATAAACATTTGTGATTAGTCTACGTTACACGGATGGAGACTTAACACGTTGCCTGGATCCGGCAGCGCGCATAAGCACTATGTATGGGGACATTTGGTAGCATTTGGAATGAGAAGCGGGCATTTACGAGGCTTACGCCCGACAGATCGCGCCCGTCGCCCATTTTACGGCCGCAAAACGTGCTTAAAGCAGGCGTATATCAGGTCACTGAAGTCGAAACTTCAGCGACTCTGTCATTGGTATGAAGAATGCATTTATAGCAAAGTTAAGGCAGTTCGTGGTACTTCGATGTCAGGGAAACATTTCCACTAGCTGACGCTTCAATTAACCAGGCTTAAACTTTGACACTTGGCTTTAAATGGTTGTGCTCCTTAACACGTAATAAAGGGCGCAGTGTTGTAGTAGGTAAAGAGGATAGTTAGGAAAAAGAGATTTCTTTCGTGGCTTGTTTTTTTTTGTTTTTTGTTTTTGTTTTTTTTTTGTTTTTTGTTTTGTTATTTGGCTTATTTCAACAAGTTGAAAGGGAATAAAACTATGTGCGATGACGTAGACGAACCTTCTCATGGTTATTTTACTCTACATAACGGACATGCACAGTGCAGAAAACACTAATACTAAAAAGTGCTTGTTTGCACGGAAAAGGGCAAGCTCGATCGCTGATTTACGAAGATCAAAGCCATGGTTCTAATCCGTAGGCCGTAGCCTTTTATAAGTGTTTTCAAAAAACAAAAATAAGAAATATCTGTTTCATGGCTAGGAAATTCTAACAGCTACAACGAAGAGCGTTTCTTGTTGTTTTAACTGCTGGATAACAAATGATATAGCTCCATAAAAAAATGCTGCCGTTCAATGTTAGAAACTTCTGGCGACTATGCAGTTACGTATATCGAGAGTGGCCGGATGTATTTTATTAGTTCTTATTGGGTTGCTTCTTCATGAATCGATACAGTTTTACACATTGTGGACAAGCGGTTAGATCGCCAAATCACCTACTAACGGGAGCCCATCGAGGCTACGAAGCGTCTAACAATTATCATCAGGTATCTTTGGCACTTCAGTAATGTGGCTAAATTCAGTCAGTTAGGTGTCAAGGATGTAGATTGAAATTTATTTTTTTTTATGGTGTGGGTATTTTTTGGGGCAAAATGTTCAGCCTTCTTCCGGCATATCGCACAAGGATTTGCAATTCAGTGAAAAGGAAAAACGCCCGGTTTGTGAGCGTAGCCTTTTATCAGGCAGAAAAGGCGAATCTAATCCGACTGTTCCGCGTCAGAACACACCGGTGTCCACCGCGCCTGTAACACGGGTCCGTTTTACGTGCACAAAACGGACGCTGGGCGCTGCGAGTACCGGGCTTAAATTGAATCTGAAGCAAATTATATGAAAACATGCATGAGAACGGAACTATGAATTTCACCGTTTAACTAGCAGTGGAAGGGCATTTTCGAAGCTCCTTGGAAGCAGAGCCATTCATTGCCAACTTCTTTACACTGCAACACTAGGGGGCTCATGACAAAATAATCAAACGTTGGTAGGACCGCCACCAGACCTGTAAGCTGCCACACCCTCGCTTAAACTGAATACGTTCAGCTTTGCTTGTTTTGCCCAGATTTGTTTTGCAGGAATAACGACTCTTCGTCTCTCCAACTTATTACTGATGTATAAATTTGACCTGGCTATATTTGCAATAATAAGACAACGGCTAACGACATATCGTTTCAGTGACTGGATTCTTCTTTCACGAATTTTACGACAAACTCACGAACACACATTTTGTTCAGAAAACAATGCCGACCGGACTGCTATTAAGACATACCTATCAAACTAAATTTGAGCGTGCACATCTACAGCGTTTGGGTTTTCTAGTGTGGGTGAAATGTATAAAGGCTATTATTAGTAAAATGTATAAGGCTATATATTACTAAAAATATCCGCATTTGCACTTTGGCTGAAAAACTAGCCACCCATCCGTAATGTGGACTCGCCCTAACACGCTGCAATGGCTGCTTTGAACACATCTTTGGAGGACGAAAGAGCCCAGCAGGAAGGAAGCACATTACAGGGAAAACCAATCATTATGCGACCGCATGGCACATTGAGCCTGGACCAAAAACTTGATCAGCTATTGTAACGAGGGTGAATTGTTTCTGCTGATAGTGCAAGCTCTTTTCCTAGAATTACAGCCATTTGTTAAGTCCTAACTGACAACATTTTCTTCATAATCTGCATTTTCTCGAGCCCTTGCAAAGGGGCATTTACGACCATGGGTGGAAAATGCATTGAAAAAACTTTTGGAGTCGGTGTGACGGAGGCCACACCCGCCACACCAACTCCAAAAGTTGGAGTGGCATGCGACACCGACTTTTAAAAGTGAGTTTTTTTTTAAAATTAGACGGGGCATGAAACCATGGACACCAAAAAATTTTTATTTAATGAGTAATTACGAAGTACAAAATCAAAAATAAACAACACAGCAGAAACATACAGATTATGGAACAAAGTCATTGTAGACCACTCTAGTCTAGTGCCTTTCAGGTTGTTTCTGTCACAAAAGCCCAATGAGGCCGAGAGGTACCCAGCCCAACAGCAGGTACCTCTCAAGCTACCTTTGACCAGGTAGCTTGAGAGTTTTGTTTTGTTTTTTTTTAACCAGTCAGTTGCGTACTTACGTACGTACCACCTCGCATCTAAAAACAATGGTGTTAATGTGCAGTGGCGCCGAAAACAATCTAATGCCGGTGTGGACGCGTTGTGCGTGTCGCTGGACGAGCACTTTGAGGCCAGCCCGAATTCCGTCGTCCTGGCAGATGCCAAGCTGGGGCTAGCGTGAGCCGACCACCGACACCTACTGGACACCGCAGCGTCCCACGGCTTCAACGCGAGACACGTGACCGCTTACGTGGAAACACTGCAAGACTGCGCAGTCACCTGCCGCCTTCCTCTGGCCTGTCTGCAAGACGCACATGGCATTCTGCGGTCCGACGCCAGCACCAGGGCTCCTGCTGTTGGAGGTCGTCCTGCTGGTGAAAAACCCTCTGAACGGTGCTGCCCTGCGGAGCGCGGCTTTTCGCTGCTGGGCCACGTCAAACCGTGGCTCCGCGCCACTTTGGATCAGCAGCAGCTGAGCGACGCGGCCATGTGTGCCGTGTATTCTGCGGAAAAGCAGGCGTTAGACGTGGAGACACTAACAGGAAGTGTTATCCACCGGGAGGGCAGTTCCAGGACAAATCACCAAGGCGAACTCACCACACCCTCCCGGATTCAACTAGGTATTTAGGTCACGAGATACAAGTCATTGAAAATGTGACGTCAAGGCCGGCGACCAACTAGACATGTGATTACATCTCCATGATTAAAAAAAGTTATAAGGACAACTGTGTATTATTGAAAAGAGAAAGAAACAAGGCATGCGTTTCCGTGAAAGTTGGCCTTATCGGGTCAAATTTATAGACTTGGTCTGATAACTTTGTTTGAGGTCAAGGTCAAACAAAGTTTGCCGGCCCGACTTCTTTTAAATTTACGCACAAAATAGGTTACACTGTTGGTAACGTATTCACAATATTTCACGGCAAAATCGAACCTTTTTGGGATGTGGGGCAGCGGGGTCATGTGTCATGACCTGATTTGGCCCGTATACTTATTTGCTTCGATTTATTCCGAAATAAAACAATGCGGGTTCCATTTCAAAGCATTCGTCATATGGAATACATTGATGACATTATGTTTGCATCCTGAAAGTTGTCAATGCCAAATGCTGATACGGAGCGGTACATGAACTGTATCTGTCATGATGCAGCCAGTGACACAGGGTTTTAGGTAAAAGCTGTATTGAAGTCATCGCCCGTAATGATCACGTGGTATCAACATGCATGCACTACAACAGCACAAACTTTACTTCGCACAGCGCACTACATGTGCCGAAAATTCGAAATTAACAGACAGGCTGTACGCTTTGATCCGCACCGCATCATGAAGTATTATATATATATATATATATATATATATATATATATATATATATATATATAATATAAGTATATATATATATATATATATATATATATATATATATAAACCGATGGCTTCTCTGAGTCCTTTTCACTACCACAGCAGTCTTAAATTTATTTGCAAAACTCTTTGACTTCAGTGCGATGTCTTCCCTGACTCACGAAAAATGGGATCTTGTAGTTCAAGTACTCCACGCAGCAATCAAAGAGCAATCTTGGGGTTAACCCTATTCCCGGAGGGCTAGACGGTATGGTCGATTCCCGGCAGGGGGGCGGATTCGGCCCCCCTCTGAGATCTCGAGAACTACTAGTCCGATTTCATCGCAACAATTGGCAATCGATTTGACATGACGTGAACTACATTTATATAAAAAGAAATTTTCAAAATTTCGAAATTTGTGGATACAGGGGGGGCAAAAATGCCAAAATAGGGGGTACTTTTGGACTTCTTATAACTCCGTTGTTTATGGACCGATTTTGATGAAACTGGCATGAATCGAGAGATTATAGATAGGGCTTTTACCATGGGTCCGCAAATCTGAAATTTTGAGAAAATTCATGGGCGTTCACAGGGTTTCAAAAATAGGAGGATTGGTTGTCTAACAACTGAATGAACAAAAAAGGAAAACACCCTTTTTTGGCTTCTCCTAGTCATGTTATACTAAAGAAGTACAAATCGCATTACAATGTTTGTATAATGTTAACATAGGCGGTGCCAGGGACATGAAAAGGGGGACCTGTCATGGTCACACGTTTCTCAGATCAACTTGTGACCTTTGACCTTAAATGACCTCCAGTGACCTCAGGATCACTTGGAATGATCTCGTGTGCAGTTAGCATTATCTCTAAACGTTTTAAATCATTTGAATTCGTTCTATTTCAAAAAATTCATTTTATGGCTATTGCGATATAGGGTACGCGCACGGACATTTTAGGTCATATCTCCGTGACCCGATCTGATATCAAGCTGAAACTTGGTACACAAGTAGAAGGCATCCTTTTACGTCATACATATTCCGGGTTTGGTATTTGAAAAAACGGCACCGAAATTATAGCAAAAAAACAAATTTTGACTTTTGACCTTGACCTGACCTTGATAAAATGACCTCAGATAAATAAAACTATGTCTGCACATTGCCCAACTATTTAACTATATATCCATATAAAGTTTTAAGTTCTATCTTAAAAACTCTGTTTTTGGCACACATTTTCCTTTTACCCTGAACATGGCCAAAAATGGCATGAGGTGCCTCCCAAAAACGTTACCTGGCTCCGCCCCTGAGCAAAATAGAATTTTGAAATTTTGTCACGGCACGTAGAAAGAATAGCTAGAAAAAGTGATCAAGTTTCGTGAAGCTGCGTTAAAAAGCCTAGAATTGGCAAGCAAAAAACCCGAGGGGGGCGGATTCAGCCCCCCTGCTGGGAATACGGTTAAGATCTGGCAACGTAACGTGCGTTACAGGCTGGTTCGAGACATACATCCACCTACTCCGTCGCAAACGTTCTTACCATGAGCGATGACAAAGAAGCGTCACTCGCAAGTGATGTCATAGTTTAAACGGTGACTGCATATATTAACAAAGCTGTACTTGCTTTATACTGCCCTCCACACGCATCTGAGAAATATTGGATTATGTGCAGGTCTGGGTATTTCTCAACTACGTACGGCGCTAAAACAGACTGGAAAGCCACCAAAGCTGCCGTGCCATGCCTCACACAGTGTGACACTACACAGAAACTTTGATGCCCGGTTCTGCCTAGAAACAAAAATTGATGCAACGAACATTGTGAATTCTGCCAATGTTATTCTTGCGCCACGTCTAGGGCAATAAAAGCATAATTTTCAGTCCCCCACACTACTACATCACCATCTGGGACTGAACGTTTCAAGCGCTTAAAAATAAAAAAAATAAATAAAAACTGTCACTGAGCGTCGGCGATAAAAAGATGAATTGAAAGTGTTGAAACGAAGTCAATGGAGCCACATATTCGTCCACCGGAAGGACTACATCAACAAACGTGCATCCATCTACCGAGAACCATTTTTGAAATGCACTTCATTCCCCAGCCCATCTTCTTTTTCCATCATGTTCTGTACAAAACTGCGACACCCTTTCCCTTGGACAGGTCTTTCTACGAATGCGGCATATAGGCCTGGATGCTCATTCACAAACGTTTTTCCTCGTTGGTTCATAAAAAGTCAGCCCTCACTCCCAGAGCTGACACTTCCAATTTGGGGTTTTGTCGATAGGTCCACACACACTGTGTGTGTGTAACACTACTTCCTGCCTACGCGCAGTAGGCATAAGTAGAGGAAGCTCATCATTGCTAACCTGAGCTAGCCCAGGGGAGGGGGTTGATGCCTTCCGCTTTTGTTTTTCCGGGGCCATAGAAAAACGGGAACAGGGCAGCACACTGAAGGCTGTACTACTTTCGTGGACATTGTACGCTTTGAAACAAATTAAATTTGGATCATGTCAGGTAACTGACTTCTGGTGCCATTTCTGAACCTCTGCAAGGCCAGTTTTGTCCGATATGTCGGGAAATCTCAAATTTACGAAAGTAAATGGCGCTCATAAGGCAAGCTGGGGGTCAAGCTGCGTGTAAACAGACCACGCCTATGAGTTCTGTTAAATTATTGGTCCTTTTAGGCCAGCGGAGGCAAATGACGTCGGGTGACCTAGGATGGCTTTCTTAACCTCGGGTTGACCCACGGTATTCAGAGGCTCTGACCTCGAATTCGGCATCCATCTTAAAGCATTCCGACTCATTCGTGTTCATTTAATGGCCGTCAGACGGCTTTAGATTCTATACCGTGCCAGGCGGTCACGGAATTTGACCTGACCTGAGCTGTGCCATTGACCTGCAGAAACCACGAAAGGTACCACTATATCTTCAGGGTTCGAGTGGAACCCTGTGCTTCTTCACCGGTTGCTCTAAGTGTGGTTCTTTTCGCTCTCTGAACCCCTGAACAAAACGCTTCGCGATTTCCGCCAATTTCGGGTCATTGACTTGACCTTCGAAGTCAGCGGTTGACCTAGTTTTAAAATCGATCGTTATTGGTCTTTCTTTATGGCGAGCAACACGCTTGTTTTTTTGTTGGCTCTTGCTCAATCAGGAGCCAATCGCCAGAGCTAATTCATTTCACGCCCCCTCCACCATGGAAGTTACCCAAATGTATTACACTGGCGAGGGAGTAAAAGACATGAAAAAATGCTAAAATGTAGATATTGACGTCATGCATCATATCAACAGTATGACAAATGCTTTCGAATCATGCCCATATTGCTTATATTTTCGGAATAAGTCTAAATTAGTAGGCCTATCGGTCCAATCACGTAATAGCATATGACCTTCGTTACTCCCTCTCCCCCAGGAGTTTCCATTTCACCATGAAATTTCGTTGGTGTGTTACTAACAATGTGGCCTATTTTGTGTTTGAATCTAAAAGAAATCGGAACGGGCAAAATAAGCTTTACCTGACCTCAAAAAGGTTGCAAGGTCAGCTTTTTTAAATTTGACCTAAGGAGGCCAACTTCTATGAGAAAAAACATTCCTTATTTCTAATGATAAGTCGTTTGTCCTTTAACTTTTTTGGATCCTGGAGACATAGTAGTGACATGCGCAGTTGACCGTCGGCACTGACCTCACAATCTCAATGACCTGTATCTTGTGACCTCTTGACCTCGCGACTTTATCAGCCCCGAATCAAAATCAGGGCCCAGGAAAACCCCCTCTCACTACTTTTAAACGAAATCTGAGGCGGTGTCGTGAACTTTTCTTACCCTTACCTTGGTGATTTGTCCTGGAATCACCCAGAAGCCCGTGCGAAGTGATTGCGATTTAGGAAGAACTGTGGCTTGCGTTACTCCGCTGGCTGAGTGACAGGTCCCTGTGTGATTTAATGCTGTGAAAACCTGGAGCCGTCAGCTCATCTGCCTATTGCAGCTACCCATTGCGAGCCTACGGTGTGAGGAGGAAGTAAAGCATGGGTGCCTTGCGTGATATTTACCAGTTTTTCTTCATTTTCCTTCTGACGTGTAATGGAATGGTGGCTATGGATATGTGTGGCCCGTCATGAGTCGGGTATCGGGCTCAACATTTTCCTGAGATTGACACCATTAGTGTCGTGGCACACCAAACCTAAATGAAATGTCAGGCGTCTTCTCTAGGACCTAGGGATCTAAAGCCTACCCTGCATTCCGCTTAAAACGTTTGAGCCCTACGGTTGCTGAAATGTTCTGGCGGTGAAGTGCACTGAGAATGATGTCGCTTCCTGTGTAAAACCTCGAAACCTACGTCTTGAATGTAGTTAATGAGCCTGCGCTCGGCATAGGCCTGGCCATTAGTTGAGGAGCCGGTCGGTGCCAGGCAGAGGTCAGTTCGGTGCCACGCGAACGTATTAATCACCATTTCACTCGCGTCTGTGACTGGAAGCGAAACTGTCGGTACAATAGGCACTGTCATTGCGTCGCATTGTATAAAGTTCCATTCAGGGAACGTAGCTAATGGGGGGGGCATGGGTGCCCCCCTTGAGCCAAGCGGTCTATACTAGATATATGGCGATTTATCATGAGTGCGCAATAGTGGTCATATACATATTGCAAAAACAAACGTTATGTATATTTCCCTGTGCGTTAAGTACGCGGTAAATTACATAAAATTGCCGCTTTTTTCTTGCAAATTTCGCCAAATGCCAGCGGCATATGACAAAATTTGACAATTGCTCCCCCAAGGAAAATCCTGGCTACGTGCTTGGTTCCATTTGATCCTGTTGATTTTTGGATTGGCTGAGAATCTGGAGATAGATTTCAATTTTCTAAAAAAGAAGGCTTCATAATTATGCCTAGCTCCCATTAGCCGTCATCGCGAAGAAGCGTGACAATCCCCAGATACATTCTGTCAAAACAGATGTTCGTCTGAATTAGCTACGCAACCAGTAGCGCATTGCGGGTCATTGGGGTTGAGATACAGTTGGCGTTTCGGGGGTTGGTTTGAACCGTATGATCCCGTAAAGTTGTTCTGCCATCCAATATTGCGGATCATTTGTAGGCGTCTGTTGGGTGGCCGAAAGCTGCCTAAATGTTGTGGACCACCGCTTTGAGCCAAACTTGGTGTGTCAGAAGTGCACGTATTTTCTCTGGTCGAGTATTTATGTTTTGTTTATTCCAACGGTCGGATGGTGTATGTTTGCATAGTAGCGTTCGTAAAACATGCTGGTTCTGGACACTCCAGGCCACCAAAATGTGACTGTCTTTTCAGGTATGTCGCCAGATACGTTCTTCTGAAGTGTATTACTCTGCGACAGCCTTCACAAGTGTATACTCCGTGATAAGTTTTCGGAATCATCCTCAAGTCTATGCGTGTACAACTCGATTTCGTTGACTTGTGTGAATGGAAAACGGGCTCAGTTCAGACAATTTTCAGTTCCTGAAAATCTAGGTCATTAATGCACAGCATGTCATTGCCATCCAAAAGTGATCAGATTCGAAGTGGCATGGGATGCAATTATCTCTAAATTGCATGTTAATTTCATGACACTTTCAAAAAATGTCGGTTTTTCAGCCGGCGCCTAGACAGCAGGTCACGACATGAACCGGTATGCCTAACCTTTGTATATCACCTTCACTGGACATTCTTTGCATCAGACAGAAAGCTGCCGAAAATGTGAGCTTTTTCAATAACTGGTGTTCAGATCAGCGGTCCCCGCGCCTGGACGCAGCACAGTATGTTAAGGGTTTGCGGTTTGTACCGTTTAGTTCACTGCACTCTTCAGTGCGGTTTACTCATTGTCTCGGTGTAAACCTGTAACTGGCGGAAATAAAGTGGTTGAAATTCGATGAGAAAATAATGAGGGGGAGGGGTGAAAATTGAGTATTTGGGACTGACTGGACGGACCTTTGCCACACCAACTTTCAGCACAGTTATCTACCCACGTTACGACCAACTGAATGCAAATGCGCTACGTCGATAACATAAATGCGTTATAACCACATTCCGTTTAGATATGACCATTCTCACTACTGCTAACATAAGAAGGAAGGCCCGACCTGCTGTTCTGTTGGCCTGAGGCCAGTGAGAAATAAAAACAAAAGACGACTTTCCTCAGACCTTTGATAATCTCTTGGGAATACCAACGTCACCGTGAAGAAGGGGACTGAGGGGCTGCACGTTTCACGCCTCATCGTCAGAGAAGGCGGGTAGCTCCTCCCTCTCCCGTAAGCCCACGGTCCACTCTGCATTGCTTCTTCATCACTTCCTATTGCTCCTCAGAGGCCGACCACCAGCATCATCATGTAAAGCTGACTTCTCAAATCAGTCAAGTCTGTCAAACCTGGTACGCAGTCTGACATAACACACTTCGATAGCAGTCTTACTAATGACGCTAAATATAAGTAGAAATGAACACCTAGAAACGGGCGGAACGGTTACATAAACTTACAATGGTGGCATCAACTAATTATTGCAAGGCAATATATCCGTCCCTGCTCCCCCCCCCATTCGAACCTTTTATACTTCATGCTTAGTGCTTAGTCGGCTTGCGTAGTGAAACATATTTCACTTGAAGCTGCGCTATGAAAAGAAATTCGCGTCTTCTGAATTGTAATTGCAGATCTTCATTTGTATCTGATGTAATTGTAGATCTCGTCAACGAACGGTAGTTCCGCTGTCCGACCGAAAATCACACCGCTTTCCACGGCATACTACTCATCTACTCACAAAAGCCACAAACGTAATTTTTGAGCTGGATCCGCTAGAGCAAGCCTCAAGGCACCACTTCTGGCATGGGTCACACTGGAACCAGAGCTCCGACTTCCCCACGAGTCCTTCACCTGACAGTGCGCGCACGGCTGAGTAACTGCCGGGCGTGATGCACCGAGATGCTGGCTCTTGCTCTTTCGACCCGTCTTGGTAAAGGGATCGGGCTGTTCTCCGTCTGCAGTCTGCCTATTACTGGTGACGAGGTAAGGACGAGGATCTCTCCGTCCTCTTCATCAGGCCGAGACAGAAGCTCCACGACCGTCGGCTGCGGCGAGGTGCCCCGTAGTGGGACGTTCTCATGTTGCGGTAAGTCACACTCTGATCCTATTCAGAACGCCCACCTGATCTAACAACATTTTACTTTCTTCCTCACTCCATCAAAATGGTGGCTGATTTCTGGACAGCTGTCATGTCCACGCCCCCGTCCAGCGGCTCTTCAACGGCATCGTCCGCCGCCACTGGCGGGGCACCCAGTCCACCAAGACGTGTTCAGCAGCAAGGACGTCAGTTCCCATGAACTCTGACTCGTCGACGGGGACGATCCTCATGACACGAAAGCCACTGATGACGTCACCATCTCTGGCGATGCCGTCTTCAGGTACGCTGTGTCGAAGATTTCGTTCACGTTCTCTCGTGTCACGTGCTGCCCGGGATGCCGCTTCATCTACACCCCTGGGTAACATGCTATGTAATAATTTGTTTGTTTGTGTGCTAGATACAAACAAATCCTATTTACCATTCACGTTTTTTCTCGGTGGCGGCTTGATGTGATGCCGGTGAAATTTTGCAGACACCTCCGTTCACGTGGCAACCGGGTTTTGGAACGCGCTGTTGCTAATCCGTGGTGTTGTTATTGCGGTTGATCCGGTCTTCGCATCCTTGTCATTTTTACCTCCTTAAATCCAGTGGTAATGGTTCCGGCAGCACTGATCCCTCCGGTTCTCCGCGTTTTTCTCGGCAATCGCTCAACGTGGCAACATCAGATCCTTCGCACGCCTCCCCTCACATGTGAATCGGGCTCCGAAACCTCGTATAGGGATCCGTTACACCGTGGCTTCAGGGCGAGGTCGAACCTGCTCCCGTGCCGCCGTCTTTGTCGGCCGCAGTCTGCCGACAGCGGAAAATCTCCGAAGCAAACAGTAGCATTTTTCCTGTTGGGCTCTTCCGCCAGCAGTGACATCGTGTTCGTCAGGCTAGTGCTGCAGCGTATGGGTGGCGGGCTCATAAACGTTTTGAGTTTTACCTTAACGTTACGTAGCTTAGATAGTTCGTTTAAAAAGTATGATCAAATTCTTATTGGCGTATCTTATGCTATTTGCACAGCACGCCTTGCACGCGCGGTAAAGGAAAACTTTGGTACAGATTGAAGAGCGGAGCAAAAAGTGAGCAATTAAGCAGATTCCATATAAGGCCCATGATAAGCGCGCTAAGAATTATATGCATGTAGGCCCTGTAGCGCCTCAGCCAGTGGACCAATAACCACTTAAAATGTGAAGTGAAGTCCCGGACTGAATTGTTAAGCTCTACTGAAAAGCTGGAAGAAAACAATTTTCCCCTGTGCTAGAAACATTTTTAATGGAAGACTGCAAAAGTGCATGGTTGAATCATGGCGTTCTAATTACGCACAAATGAAGTGCATGATTACGCAATTATTAATCGCGTTCATAATTACGTGCATAATCACGGGTAATCCCTGGAGCGCGAAATGAACTCGCGTAGAGGACCTTCACCCGAGTGGACACCATCTGAAAGCACCTCGCTTTTTCCAACTGCGTGGATGTTCGTGAATGTTCGACAAGATATATACGTCGGTCGATGCCTAAGAGCAACATCAGAAATGTAAGCGATGCGCAGTTTCCGTCGTAAAAAATTGTCCTTGGTTTGAGTGCGGTGACCGGTGAGGTGGGAACGAGTGGGGGTGTCCTGCATTTTCCGACTTGGTCTAAGTGGTGCTGCCTCCGGTTATGCTATCTGGAAGACAGGTGTTTCAAACGAATGCAGACACCCAATCACAATGTAGGTTGTTCGCAGAAGCTCCTAAACTGTGTTCAAAGATAGTAGGTAAACACAGCAGCAAAAAGAAACGAGCATGTCTTTACACGCAAACGGCATATCACCGCATGTATCTCAAAGACGTTTGAACCAGGGAAGTTGTCTGCCCGATCTCGCCATCCCACGCCGTGTCCCCTGCCGCCCTGAGCTCAGGTGCCTAGCACCAGTCGTAAAGGTGCCCTGGGCAACAACAGCTGCTGAAGCGATTGTGTTAATGACGAGAGCGGCGACAGCGGCTTACCCTCTACAAGCGTCACACACCCACGTGTGTGTGACGTGGCAGTGACATGACGCGCTCTGCACGTCAGCACACAGGCATACAGGCAGATCCATTACATAGCTGACGCTGTGTCCACTCCTCATGAATGACGTGGTGTCGCATGCTGCAATAAATGCACACGCGTCATCTGACGTGCCTGGCGCCGCAAACTCAAGGGAGGTCTTTTTCTTTTGCTGTTTCAGGTCACCTTTCTTTGGCCTTTTTGCATCCCTCCTCAGAGTCATGGTGGCGTTTTCTTGCGCGAAAAACCGCTTTTTGGCCTCTACGGCGAGTGAGGTGACACACTTTCGTGTTTTGCGCGCGCATTTTGTCTCCTGGGTCGGAGCCCCGCTGTGGAAGTTAACATCTTGCGCGCCGCCGCTTCTGCTTCTGTGGCGTCTAAGACCACCAGTTTTGATGCAGATATTGCATGGGACAGTACTGGTAGTATCACCGCTAACTTCTGTTTCCTGACTGCTTCCTTCTACAGGCGAGTATTCCTGATTGTGTCACTGAGAAGATGACTTGAGCTTCCTGACTGACTCTCCCTACGATTGCTTCGTGGCAGTCAGCCGCGGACGCCGAGTTCTTCTGCTTCCTGACTGCTTCCTTCCTGCTGGGAGTCATTTGGGAAGTTCTACTCTACTATGTTTTTGGTGGTGTCAGGAGCCTGGCGCTGTTCTGATGTGCACGCAGATGCGAGGGCTGCTTCATTCAAGCTTTGCATATCCAGAAGGAAGATGCCACAGGCTTTGAAGCCGTTTACCAGCGTTGAAAGTTTCGCCGACCGAGTGCACGCATCCGAAAGTATCTTCTCAAAAGTCGGCCCTTTACAGACAGCCTGACCAGGATGCAAAAGGACGGGCTTGTGCGCCTTATCGTCGAAGTTCCGCTTGAACGATGCGAAGGGACATTTTTTTTCAAATGGCTGCAGCTCATGCGAAGCGTCAGCTAGGAGGCAGAAGGCGTCTGCCACTTCTTCCGACATTTGGCTCCGGTGCTCGTTGACCACCAATACACGACCGGCCGGCCTGAATCTTTGGAAACGAATCGGCTAATCGGGAAAAATGTCCATGTTGAAGTGAACTGTGTCTGACATGCTCAGGACGCCTCCCGCCGGCAGGTGGAGTACGTAGTGAGGCTGTCTATGACAACCCTTGTAGACAAGGGAAGGCGGTATGTATGTGTCGACAGCGTTTCCCACTACCATCACGGGCACTGCCTGTGCCTTCTCCGTCGGCACCTGCGTGAACACTCTCTTGTCACGTTTGCAGGCGATAAGTCTCGGAGCTTTACCAGGAGTCAGCTCCCACACCCGTCCCATCCGTGCTGTGTGTCGCTTCTGGCCTGGTCAGAAGGCCGTTTTCTGCCATGGTTGCTTGGAGGAACTCGATATAATTTTCGATTTCATGGTTTACGATCTGATCCCTGACAAAGTTGAACTTCTCCGACCGACGAAGACAGAGCGTCGGGTTTCTCTTCAAGAGCGACTTCAGTCACTTCTGTCCGGCAGATCTAACGTTGAAGGGGGAAACTCTGCATGGAAGAGCCTTGTTTGCTGTCGTTTACGGTTTACAGTTTACAGCTGTGTGTGTGTGTCCATACTAGTCTAGATATCTGTAGGTAAAGTATTTCGTCCGTATTGATCTCTGATCTTTGGAGGAGATGGATATCAACTTCAGTTTCCAAAAAAATTACAACTTGCTTTTTGAGTCATGGTCGGATTTGCATATTCCCAACATTTGCGGTGTTTGACGGCTGAGTAAACATCCTGTTCTGCGCCTCCGTTTTGACAAAAAGTTGCATCGATGAGCATAACTTTTCTGAAGAATCCCGCCTTATCCGCATCTTTACCATGAGAGAAAGACGAAACGTCACGGATGAACTGGGTCCAGTCCAGAAACGTCTTCATAAATGGGCTTGTTGAGCTACCCGGAATTCAAACCCATTTCCCTTGCATTTAATCCGCAAATATACAAGAATGCAATTTTTAAGATGACTGCGGGCAATACGTTCGACTGAAAAAGCTTCTTTCGATAAGGAATCTCTACTTTTGGCACTTTTTGCACCGCCATGCTGTCCTGAACACTAATGTACAGTTTTTCCATTGACCCATTTCGACCACAAAAAAACTTTCCTGACATTATCAGATTGGTCATGTTCTCTAAGGTCATGCAAACCTTGAAAACTTTTAACGTTGCTACTCATATTATCTATAATTCTAACGATCGAAATGACCAACGACCTACAGGAAATGGCGTCGAAGCTGTTCTGCTCAATAAAAGATGTTTCGTGCACCCGAGTAGGATGAGGAATTGAAATGAGCTCATTTATGTCGGGGCCGGAACCACAGAACAACCATTGGCCCGAGGTGAGGCTGGGTCATGTGACCTGGCGAATCGTGATTGGTTCATGTTTCGGAGTTCTGTTCTGTGTTTGGTAACAAAAAATTGTATCCCTTTCCCTGCTGCCATATTTTAAGAAACACATGCGCCGTTGAACGCCGCGGCTCCTTGCGAACGTAAAGGAATTATTGACAGCGCATACGTCCGGTATCTGTTATTTTTATTTCATTGTTTCATTGGTAACAAGCTATGGAAAAATAGCCTGGGCATAAAATATACTTCATCCCTTATTTTAAACACCTGATGTCACCGTAACACGGTTTTGCTTCTTTTTTTTTGTTTGATTCCACCGGGTAAGTTAAACCATATCGAAATTTTCATGTTTTCAGAATGCAAATCATATGAAATAGTTCCTCTTGTTTCCAAAGGTCCTTAAAGCAGTCTGTATTAATTGTCATCAATCTGGGTTCTGTTATGCGATATAATGTACATTTGTAGAGGCATTCTTTTCCAGGGCAACAGCAGTAATTTTTATTGTTTTTGCTTTATAAAACATACTCATTTTATGTTTGGATACCAGGTACACGATTTATGGGGTGTTATGTAAATGAATTTAGATGGAATTTGTTTGCTTCTATACAATGTAGTGCTATCTTTGAGATGGGCATAGTAGCATTCAAAGAAGTGGAAGGGGGCCAAAGGTGTTTTTTCATAGTGGTTATGTTCACTGTGCAAAAAGGCTAGGCTATGACTACCTACTCTTTCCCTTATTTGTGTACCTGTACTAAAAGATATTGGCAATATGTTGGATTGGTCTGACAGAAAACAAAAGCAAAATGTTTTGAAACAAGTCCTTTTTCCAGACCTTTCAAGTGAAGCTGTATTGAACAGTCAATTGGTGGTCTGAAACAATGTAAATTAATATATAAGCCTCAAGAACCATTAAGATATGCATTTTGATATACTGTGGAAATATTGGCTGTTTAAATGGCACAGAAGTATAAAGAGCCATTAATAGACTACAGTTTGATGTGCAATGGAAATATTGGCTGCTTTACATTGTCATTGAAACAATCTGACTAATAATATTCTGTTATACTGTATTCATTGCCAAAGATATTATTTCCTTATGAAAGGTCCTGCTCAGCCTATCTAAACCTAAGTCATAATGGGCTTTGTGTTTAAGTCAACCATATTGCAGTGACAGTGGCATGAAACCCATGGAACATATTTTGAGTGCCAAACAACTTTGTAATGCAAGTGGTTTAAGGGTGCAGTTAAAATGAGTGGAAACATGTTGTTATATTATATATATACATAGATGGACTGTATTTCATCTGTGCACAGCATGAAACCACAATGTCAACTCTGAGCACAAGTGCAATGTTTTTATGTTAGTCCCACCTATGTGGGTGTCACCTGCCCAAAGGCACCATCAGAGAAATAGAAGACCAGTAGTTTAACTGCTATTTTAGGTTGACATCTCCTGCCTGTTACATCAAAGCATCTCCATGTCTGGAAAAAAGAAATGACTTGCCTGTTGCAATGGTGCAAGCCTGTGTGGACCATTGTTGGTTATTCACTTCAGAACAAGTCTTGCCAGCACATGTTGGCCAAGGAGGCCTTCATGCAGGAAGTGCTCCACATTATCATTCATTTGATTCCATGAGCATGTTGTAGTGTACTGAAGTAAGAAGTTGTTTGAAAACAAACCAATTGTTTGTTGCAGCAGGTGATTTGCACCTCTCTGTGCTGTATTTGACACAGTCTCTGTTACAGATAACCCGTGCTTGGCTGTGTGGCACATTCCTCGCTGATCGTCACCGAGGGGGCGCGTCTGACGGCACCACCTGGCCGACCGTCATGTCTCAGTGCCTGTGGCGGCTGCCGCAGCAGGCGCGGTTGATCGTGCGGCCAATGGTGCGCACGCGGCTCAAGATCCGCGGCCGGCCGCCGGGCGAGGCGCTGTCGCTGCAGGAGCGGCTGCAGCGGCTGCGCGCGCCCGCCGCCGCCGCCGCCGCCGGCGCGCCCGTCAACATCGGCTTCGACTACCGGCCGGCCGACAGCCGCCGCGAGCTGGTGCAGGTGGCCAGGCGGAACCAGGCGGACCGCGCGCTGGAGCGGGCCGCGCGCGACCACAGCCTGCGCGTGCCGCTGGACGAGGTGGAGGCCGAGTGGAGGGCCGCGCACGGCCCGGAGCAGCTGCGCAGCGTGGCCGAGCACTACGGCGTGTTCGCCGACCTGTTCGGCGCCGGCTTCTTCACGCCGGTGCTGCCGCTGCGCGTGGCGTACCCTGCGGAGGACGACCGCTGTTCGGTGGTCCACATGGGTAATTGCATCAAGCCGGCAGAGGCGCGCTGCCGGCCGGAGGTGCTGTTCTCTGCGCCGGAGGAGAGCCGTTGGACGCTGGTGTGCACCAACCTGGAGGGCTGCCTGGGCTCGGACTCCCCGGAGATGGTGCAGTGGATGGTGCAGAACATCCCCGGCTCCAGTGTCGAGAAGGGCGACGTGGTGCACGAGTACATGAGGCCCCTGCCGCTCCGAGGCACGGGCTATCACCGTATCGTGTTTGTGCTGTTCAAACAAGAGGGCGTCCTTCCGAGCGAAGTCCAGTCCACGAGACAAAATGGTGATTTAAGCGCGAGGGCGTTCAGCACTGAGCAGTTCTACAGGCAACACGAAGACGTGCTGACACCGGCCGGCCTGGCGTTCTTCCAGACCGATTGGGACTTCTCCGTCACAGAGTTCTTCCACAGGGAACTGGAGAGCAAGGAGCCCGTTTTCGAGTACGAGTTCCGGCCGCCGTACATCCGGCGTCAGCGCTGGTTCCCCAAGGGTGAGAGCGTCTCGCGGTATTTCGACAAGTACGCCGACCCTCGCGACCTTCACAAACAAATGCTGCTCAAGCGGCTCTCGAAGGTGCATCCGTTTGAAGGCGTTACAGAGGGGCCGAAGTACCCACTGGCCGTGCCCAAGGAGCGCGGGGCAAGACCGCCGACCTGGATAATAAACGAGCAGAGGAAGGAGGCGCGCAAGATCAGCAAGTACTACTACGTGGACCGCCGGGAGGAGACGGTGTTTGACCCGCACGTGTAGTCCGTCCGGGCCACGGTCGCTCGTCACTCGGTGTAGCAATACATGTGGCCGCTTGTCTGTTTTTGATCCCTTCTGTATTGACGGTGGATGTATATGAACGGAAACCAAAAACGGAAACGGAAACCAGGGGAACATTTCCGCGCGATTTTAATTTGCAGAGGTAAAAATGGTGAAAACTGAGACTGCCGGAACAAACGTATGACAGTGTTCATTCCCTTTATAGTGTTTCTCACATGTGAAGATAAGAAACGAAACCAGCAAAAACTATGACAAACTGCTTTTGTGTTCCTCTTGCACTAACACTGTACATTGTTCGACGATGGGGTAAACATAACAAAGAAACTTTACACCTGGAATAAAAGAAAACACACGTTGGGTTTATACGAATGTGAATGTAACCACCCGCTTCATATCGTAAGGATTGTTCCTTTATGACCTTTATAGATTATTTGCTATTTAAGGTTCCGGGCCTGCAACCGATTCCGTGAACGCGTTGTGCAGATGACGTCATCGGCGTGTCCGTGCTTAGTAGGGTTAAAGACATTGGTCTGGTACCTGGCATCGAAAGGTTCGCAGTCCGCTGCCGGATAACATTTGTAGACCAAAGAAAGCGAGAGCTCAATATTAGTCATGCTTGTCCCATCGCCCCCAGCGTCTCCCGCTTCACCATTTTACCCAAGGGCTTAGCCAGGATTTTCTTGGGGGGGGGGCAAAGCTCAGTATGGGCTGAAATCATACCGCCGCTGGGAAGACGATGTGCAATGGTTTTCACAAAAAAAAATGCGGACCTAAGGGGGTCCCGGGCCTTCCCCCTGTCTGCTCCAGTGATTTTACCCTTGGGTGTCTCCAAATGGAAACAGCACACGCATTCTTCCGACCTGTCAAAACTTAGTGATGCGGCCTATGGCGCTGCATGTTAATTAAGCAAACACGTTAATATCGCTGACGTCCCCGCTGTTCCGGAAACCCGTTTTTCAGTTTCGGGCTCATATTGTTCTCAACGACAATGGTGCTGTGCATGGGTAAAGTTTTCTGTTTATTTTTTTGGATCATTTATGAACAAAAATTGCTTGAGTCTGGAAGGGTTCATACGATCTTTTGCTTCTCCATTCATACAGACTTCAGAAGAAATAGATAATTAATATTGTTTAAAATGTTGAATGTCATTTTCTGATCGATCATATTAAACTGCCTGTAAAGGATTTCTGGTGGCATTTCAAACAATGTGAAGCAAATGTGAAGCTGAACTGCGACAACTATGACTCGAATGTAACGAATGTTTTGGGCAAGCGTTGCGTATGTAAATCGTATTATACGTATTAAGTAAAGCCGCAATTTAAGCAAAGGTGTCTTATTTGCGTATACGATACAACGATACTGCTTTCACTACATCGGTATGAAACCCTGAAATGCTGGAGGTTTTTTAGGTTCAAATTGTATCCTGCTCGATTTATAGTTGAGTTTCAGGTGCTGGACTGTCTGGAGGGCCAGTTGTGTAAGGTAAATGCGGTTTCCATGCACTTCGGAGTAGGACTCCACAGAAAGGACTTCATTCTGCAGCTTTGTTTTGAAGCCACCAAACAAGACATGGTATTTTTGGAAACATGTTGCAGGTTTGAAATATACTTGAGATGATTTTGTCCATTATAGGCATTTTTCAAAATATATCTGAAAATGGAATGTCTGGTTGGTTTGGTTGCCATGGCATAACAGAATTGTTTGTTTTCAGAAATAGCTGAAGCAAGCATTGTGGTGGCCCAGTTTAGATTTTGCACATAGTGCCAAAAAGGTGGGTGAACTGTGTCCTCTGTCATACCTCTGTCTCCCTGTGCATTGTAGGTGCTTTCATTCAAGGTTGCAGTGGCTTGCAGCCAAAACATAGGAAGCAGCTAGATTCATGTGTTCTTGTGTCATTGTACATGCACTGACAGGTTTTATAAAAAATCATAATGTTTGGATATAAAATACTGGTCTTTTGGTAAACTGACCAGTATTTCAACATAAAAATGCTCATTGTGATTGGTGTTGCATTTGCCTCTTACTTAGAATGGCAGTCCCATAAACTGCTAAGATGCAATAGTTGCATACTGCATTGATAGTGTTAGGAATTTTGCACATTTACAGGTTTTCATTTCCCTGATTTTCTGAATAGGTTTTGAACTGCTTGAACTTTGCAAGACCTGCATGTTTTCAGATGATGAGGAATACCATACTGGTGCTGTTGGTGACTTTCATTCTGAATGTCACATGTGAGGAGCCTAAAAGGGAACAGAAGAAGCTGCAGATTGGCATCAAAAAGAGAATAGAAGACTGTGCCATTAAATCACGCAGAGGGGACCTTCTGCACATGCATTACACAGTATGTATTTCAGCTTCATTTTTTCCCTGTAAACTATGAGTGGTTTTCTGTCCTTCCCCAACATGAAGGGATAGTTTGGATTGGCAGTGGTCTATTTATTGCCAGTACTTTTTCAAGATATTTTGTATGAAACATGTGTGCATCAGCAGAGGCCATTTATCTTGGGGTTTTAAAGTCAAGGATTTTGTTCCTGTCCATTTTTGTTTTGAGGATGCAACACAGGATAGCCTGAGGCCTTTTTGCTTTTCCTTCCCAACCACATTATTGAATAGTGTGTGACTCCTTTTTTTGGAGTTCACCAAGGTTCCCTGCCTCATTCAGTGAATCAGGAATCTTTTTTTTTTTATTCTGATCAGTTTTTTTCATATCCTGTTTCCTAGCAGCTTTTCATGCTATGAATGCATTCAATTCTGAAACAATTTCCATCAGTGGAAGATTTTATTCATACTGGATTTTTAAAACCTGCTGATGAGAATCCTGAATTAATTTGTTAAGTTTGACTAATATACTGAACTTTGATCAATATACTTGAATTTGAAATGAAGGGAACATAATGCTGCATCCATTGTTTGCAGTTAAATGCTATGATTATATGACTAGAATGCAAACATAGCTTTGGTTAGACTATGCAGTATGGAAAACTTGGTGAGGGCCCAATAGGTGGCAGCTGCTTTTGCACTGCATTTCACTAGCTCAGACCAGTGGAGTTCTTTGACAGTATCTCTAAGGTCTCTTGGAAATGCCTGGAAAAGCCTTTGAAATGGCTCTGCAGAATCATTGTGCATTCTGGTGTATAGTCTCATAAGTCTGAATCAGAGCCATCATTGATAAAACACTTAGTCTATACTGACGCTTCCAAAACCATGATGTGCCTTTTTGATTAAAATCAGTCATCTGCTTCTTGTCTACACCTATGTGTGCAATAATTGTTCTGAACACTTCATTACCAGCCTCATAAATCATTGGAAAAGTCCAGTTCTTATGTTTGGGGTATGTTGTGTGAAGGCACACAAAAGTTTGATGTCCGTGACACAGCTGCACTTGGTGTCCTGATGATTCAGACCAGATGAGACACTCAGGTGTCTCATCTCTCCCCAGGGAACGCTTGAAGACGGTACCGAGTTCGACAGCAGCATTCCGCGAGGGCAGCCTCTGACATTCACCC
This sequence comes from Capitulum mitella, assembly GCA_030062745.1. Taxonomy (NCBI): domain Eukaryota; kingdom Metazoa; phylum Arthropoda; class Thecostraca; order Pollicipedomorpha; family Pollicipedidae; genus Capitulum; species Capitulum mitella. Next base: position 28,779,738 of record CP099845.1, on the reverse strand, counting down.
TGGGCTCGGGCCAGGTGATCAAAGGCTGGGACCAGGGACTTATCGGGTTAGTTCTCGCGTCTGCTCTTTCCAACTGCTGCAGCTATGGTGGAAGAGGCCATGTCTTTAACTCCCAGTAAATGCAGTTTCAGGCCACTATCGTTCGTTTAACTTCATTGCGCTTACTGTGATCATGAAAGTAAAGTCTTCATCTTTGTGATAATGCACGTGACCGCACCGAAGTTCAGTCAGACTGTGCACATTGTGCACTCCACTGCGACCACTGTGTGCTCGGTGTTGCAGCATGTGCGAGGGCGAGAAGCGGAAGCTGGTGATCCCGCCGGATCTCGGCTACGGCAGCAGCGGCGCGCCGCCCAAGATCCCCGGCGGCGCCACGCTCATTTTCGAGGTGGACCTGGTCAGGATCGAGCGGAAGGACGAGCTGTGAGGGACGCCGAGAGACGGACCGGGACGCGCTGTCGGCACCGACGGCTCCCCGGGGCCCGGCGTCTGTCGGGAATATCACTCACCACGCGCAACGCTGTCCCGCTCAACCCAGTCACGTGCTGCATTTGTCACGCTTCTGTTTGAACCTTGAATGTTGGTTATGAATGTTGAAGTGCAGGATATTTCGTATTTATGGGGCAAAATACAACACTGTCTGAACCTCATTGGCAAGGAGTTCTTTTTCGGATAATTTTCCGGTGTTCATGGCCAGGCTTGCCGTTGCGGCTGGTCGCTGCTTGTGAGAGCTGTGCTCCACTAATATGGTTAGATGGTCCGGCATGAAAATTGCAGGCCGAAACAAAGCACGTTTTGTGTTTGGTCCGCGCCGGATTTTGTTTGACATTTCATTTTCGTTTCTAGCACTACAGGAGGTCTGCCGGAAGGATCTAGTCTTTCTCACTTTTCAGATATTTGAAGGTTACGCCTCTGACAGTGACTAAACCTAGATAGTCTTAAAGCTGTTGAAACACACCCGTCCCCAGTTAGTATGAGAACCTCCAGTTTTGATTATTAGACAGGCACTCTGTGCCCTGAAGGTGTCGTATTTGAACAGGGAGACTTCAACATAGCATAAAATGTTGCGATTGCGAGTTAAGCGGAACAGCAGTAAGTGCGTGGGCGTAGGAGAAACAGGAAAGTTGGTTTGGCTGGGGTCGTGGAAATAACTCGCTCAGAGATGGACAGACAGGACCAGGTTTGTAAAAATCGTGTTATATTTATCCCACGCTTTGCTGAACACGGAAATCGTGGTAATTTACGTTGAGGAATGCGTCATTGTCATTTCATGCGTATAGATGGCATGCAGCGCTGGTATTCTTTTATTCAGTTTAGTCAACAGTTATTGAATTAGAACTCCGGCCATGGTAAGATGTCGCGTAACCTTTAAGAAATTGGCTATCCATTTCCGGTCATTGGCATGACTGTCGTATGGTTTTATCGTTATCCTATAACCTTCAGCTTCAGGGTATGGAATTCCTTGTAACGACGAGAGATCCAAAGAGGCCATGCATCACTGATCCCTTGCAACTTCAGAACAAGCAATGTATTGTATTGATTTACACAGTACTATGACACATTTCACCAGATACATCAAAACATGACGCGTTACGCGGCATCGTCAGTCACAAGTCATGTTCTAACAGCGCGTTATCGCAGAATAACATTGTAAGCCCAATGGGCAGTTTTTCGCGGATGAACGCATCGAAAAGTCTCGGCGTTATCCAACTCTGAGACAGAGCCAAGATGTTGCATCATTTTTGTGGACTCGAGTTTTGCCAGAGAAGACTGGAGCAGATGTGCGACTCCCTCACGAGCACACGCTTGCAGTGTCAGCATTATATAAATATACAACATTATCTGTATAAAGACACGTAATAACTACATATTCTTCCCGATCCCAAATTTGCCAGTGGCGGAGCTCATGCTTATAATGGACCTTCCTCATTTTATCAGACACAGTTGTCAAGACGTGAGAGAAATTAGAATGCAAAGCGGTGATTTAAAACCAAAAGCACAACAAAATGGTTCTGTAGGTCGCCTGCCTTGCTTCTTCAGGACCTTTATGAAAACAGGATGTCTCTTGATCTGTCGCTCAAGCGAACGTTTATAAATGCATTGACAATAGATATCCAAGAAAAGAGACATCCAAGAAAAGGGATCCCTCACACTGGGCCGTGGTTTGGAGCCGTCGTCTGTTTCTCCGTGGATGACAGCGCCCACGACGAGCCCAGCACCTCGCAGCGTCACACCGAGAGAGGCCCACAGGTGCAGTCGTGCACTCGGTATCTCCCGGCTGCAGGACCCTCCCGACTGCTGCGCTTGTACCTCGGTCCCACCGGGGAGACGCATCTGCATCGCAGCTTACACTAGACGGCTGTATCTGTGTCTTAAGCACTTCCAAACGGCTGTGTCCGTGCCTCAGGTTCCAGGCGGACAGCTGCTCCTGTATCTCAGGTCCCACCAGACGGCTGCGCCTACATCTCAGGTCCTTCCAGATGGCTGCGCCTGCGTCTCAGGTCCCTCTGGATGGCACTGAGTGTCTGAAGTTCCTCCAGATGGCTGTGCCTGTGTCTCAGGTCCCTCCAGACGGCCGCGGGTGTCTCATGGGTCTCCAGACGATTGAGTGTGTTCCAGGTCCTTCCAGACCGCCGTGAGTGTCTCAGAACCTTCCAGGCGGCTGTGTTGTTTAGCTGCTTCGACTTCGCTGTTCTGACGGCAGGTGGAGGAAATTAACTGGCGAGCGTGGTTAATGGTGAAAGACGAACCGCTCCTATGGAAGATAACTGTCCTCCGCCGGTGGGCCTCGGCGGCATCCTGCTGATAGTCACGTAATTCCCCAGTTATGTGTGCACACGTCTTTCGATAATGGAGGACGGATGATCCCCGGTGATGCGTTTCCTGGCGGCTGGCAAGGGCGTCCTCTGGTGATGGATGCCTTCTCCCATGACGTCTGACAGATGACACCCTGACAGAGAGGCGCGGTTGTCCACTGGTGATGGCTGACGTCGAACTCGTGGGTTGAGCCTTGGGAGAAAAGTGCTGTCATTCCGTTGGATCTCCGATCATGCAGCACGCCGTGTGCCCTTACATACGCTTGTAACTAGAAAAAAATTGATTTACACCTAGGAATTTTGCGTGGAAGGGTTTTTGGGTGCATTCTTTATTTTTTACATTTAGCGGCACCGTCTCGATAAGCAATTATCTGTTTTCAGTTGTCGCAGCGGGAAACACTCAAAGGAACCAAATTCAACTCTGTCAGGGAAGGTGTAACAGTCAAATTATGCCACGTCGCTCATAGGGGAGCTTGGGCACCATGATGTCAGTTGGACCTTGCAATGAATTGATACTTCGACACGGAACAATATGAAGTGGACCCGCGTACTGACCTGGTAATTTCCAGTCAATGCAAGCTGTGCGTGCCCCCCTCCCCAACCTCACTACATTCCATATGAGACTGAAATCGAAGTTAGGTCGTACCGGGGAGTTCGCAGTCGCCATTTGCTTCTCGATGTGGATTCATTTTGTGGATGCCATTCGTTTTTCTGTCGTACACCAGCATGTGTCAGCAATGTTTCACTTATTCAGCAGAGGTCCTGCAGCGTACAGTGATCCTACCGAACACTGTATAGGACTTATCAGCTATCGTTATCATCGGTTTCACCTGTCATTTGGCGGCGGGTGGCGGACTCTGCCGTAACGTCAGGCGTATGGCCGCCGGCGGTACACGACGCCCGGACACGCCGTCACCGTGTGGTAATCCGCCAGCGTGCGCGTGGCGTACACGGTGTGGTACCGGTGATCAGTCACGTGCTCCGTCACATACATCAGGTGCGGCTTCTTCACCGTTGTCTGGAGGCGAGAATGACTGGTCAAAGCTCACAAGCTGGTGGGTACCACCGTCATGCCTTTTGCTAGATGGCACATTAAAGACGTGCTTCATATCGCAGTAGCGCCATACACGACGATCTGAAATTTCACTGGGCCGGTAGCATGTAAATGCAGCATCCCTCGCTCAGCCCTTTAGAGCTGATGTCGTTCACGGCATGTAAATTTCTTTGCAGATTATTCCAGCATAAATGTTGCTGGCAACTCAGAAATAAGACTCATGGAAGACAGTTTCCAGCAATCGATGAGCTGCACTCATTTAAATCGGGCAAACTGTGCGGTACACAAAGCTGACAATTTAACTGAGAACGGCGCGACTAGGCTGACATCGTAAGAGGCTAATATATACACTGAAGCTAGCTCGGGCAAGGTGGGCTCACAGGATGTCCTTTTGTGAGGCTGACAGTCGCACTGCGACCAACTCGAGCAGAGCGTGGTACCTGCTCCATACTCACGTGTACGGTCTCGTAGTACGGCTCCTGTACAGTCTTGGTGTGGTACTTGGTCTGGTACTCCATGACCTTTTCCGTGTAGTACACAGGCTTCTTGACGTACTCGGTCACCGTGTCCGTGTAGTAATTGCTCTTCGTGACGTACTTGGTGATGTATTTCGTCACCGTGTAGTGGTCGACGTAGTTGTGGGTGTGCCAGACATACTTCGGTGTTGGTGTAGTCGGGGTGCTTCTCCAGCAGCGCCTTGGTCCTGTAGACCACCTGGGTCTCAGTGACGAGCTTGTACGGCTGCGTCTTGACGATCTCCTTCCACACGGTGACGGTGGTCGGCCAGTACAGGTTTTTCGTCACGTACTTGTACATCGTGTACGGCACCACCAGCCGCGTGGTGGCCCAGTGCGTCTTGTACTGCGTCATCTTGCCCCAGCTCGTCTTGAAATGCGTCTTCGGATAACAGAAGTCCTCTTCCTTGTGCGGTGCGCCATAGCCGTGCGCCGGTGCTCCGTAGCCGTGCGCCGGTGCTCCGTAGCCGTGCGCTGGCGCTCCGTAGGCGTGCGCCGGGGGACCGTAGGCGTGCGCCGGGGGGCCGTAGCTGGGCGCCAGGGCCGGCGGGCCGTAGGATCGAGCCCGCGGACGGTCCGGGCTGGGCCCGGCCTCGGCCTCAGCTGCCGGCTGCGGCTCGGCGCGGCCCGCCCGGCCGACGGCCAGCGCCAGCGTCAGCACGAGCCCCAGCATCCTGAAACGGCCGCTGGTCAGTCAACAGAGTCAGGACGAACCCCAGCACCCTCAAACGGCCGCTGGTCAGTCAACAGAGTCAGGACGAACCCCAGCACCCTCAAACGGCCGCTGGTCAGTCGCCAGAACTAGTTGCTTCCGTTATTCAACGCTGCTCCCGCAGTCCCTACAGACACTCCGCAGACCTGAACCTTCAAAAAAGTCGCAGGCAGGGACGTAGCCAAGGAGGAGCAGTGGGGCCCGTGCTCCCCCCCCTGAGCCAAGCGGTCTGCACTAAATATGTAGCGATTTCGCAGGGAAACGTAATGGTGATTATATGTACGTTGCAAAAACAAACATATGTTTTCTTGTGCGTCAAATATGGGGTAAATTACATAAAATTACTGTTTTCTTATAAATCTCGTCATATGCCAGTGGCATATGACAAAATATGACATTTGCCCCCCTCCCCTGAGGAAAATCCTGGCTACGTACCTGGTCGCAAGACTCTTCGATATTCGTCAGATGGCGCGAGGGTGTTTTGAATGCTAAAGAGTTACTGCTTCTGCGTGTGCCGTCTAAATAAAAATTAGACCTTACACAAAACGATTTATTCGCAGGCTGTCGCTGGGAGTCCGTTTCTGATCAGGGACGTAGCCAAGGGGGGCCATGGGGCCATGGCCCCCCTGAGCCAAGTAGTCTACACTGGATATATGGAGATTTCGCATGAATACGTAATAGTGGTGATATACATATATATGTGGCAAAAGCAAACATTATATGTTTTCCTGTGCGTTAAGTATAAGGTAAAGTTCACAAAAAATGAAGTTTTTCATAGATTTCGACTTATGCCAATGGCATATGACAAAATTTGACATTGGCCCCCCCCCCCAGGAAAATCCTGGCTACGTGCCTGTTGTTGATGACACCATAGGTAATGAAAATCCAGTCCTTGGGGACGCCACAGGTACTGAGTATCGTCACCGTGTGTTATGTTGTTACTGTTACTGCTTCCTGAGTAGCCATATTCCCGCCCAATATGGCAGCTTAATCTGCGAGGGCTGGACCGCCAACGTAATGAAGTCTGACCCCAGAGGCCACCGAGTGTGAAATTCCGAGAGGGAACACGCCACCGTGAGCATCGCATGCATTGAGTTTGACACCGGTGACGTCACAGGTACTGTGTGTTTCTTTGGCGACGTCACGTGCTTTGGAAGTTCGTCGCAGTAACGTCACAGGCACTGATGGTTTGCCATTCATGTGCTGGAAGTCCGCAGTCGGTGACGTCACAGTTGAGTGCCCGTCCTCGCTTCACAGCGAGCGCGGAGGGACTCGGAACGGTGGCTCCGTCACGGCAGAGCGCGGCAGGGCCGCGGAGGTGACGCCGTCACGGCAGGGTAAGGCGGCTCCTGAGAAGTGACGCTATCACGGCGGGGATCAACGGGCTGGGGCTGTGACGCTAAGATTCCGGCGTCCGGGACACAGTCAGCGACGCTACCACTGAAAGAGCGACAGGGTTGAACAATTTTGGGAATCGATAAGTCTGGATTCATAGAGCCTCTGTCGTTTCCCATGAAATCGTACGTTCAAGCCCAACATAAAGCGTAGTGGTGCGTATGATTTCGCAAGAAAACCTACCCATGTGTTGAGCATGAAGACTGTGGTAATTCACGCATGGAATGTCGAGGAATACTTCGGATTTCCGCTGGGAGAGCATGGGTCCTTTCACAAAAATGTCAGACAAACTCGCTGCTCTAAAGCCCTAGATTTCAAGACCGACAGTTTTCTTGCTCGTTCAACACGTCGTCAACCCACCAACACTGATCTAGCATAAATGTATATTCAGACACACTGTTAGCCGTTTCGATGGAGATGTAGACCTTTGAAGCTACGGTTGATAAATCACCACATCGCCGACCTAAAGAAATCCAAAGAATCCGTTGCTAGAATCAGTTTACACCACGCGCAAATTTTTTAACAAAGGACTTCAGGACAGCTGCAGTTCATAAATCGCTCCATTACCCACCTAAAAAAAATCAGAATGATCCGTTTTTCAAATCAACTGACATGGTGCGCGAATTCTTTTTTTTTAACAAAGGACTTCATGGCCTTAGGCTGCACTACTCACCATCGTCTTACAAAACATGTGGTTGTCTTTTTCGCGTAATTTTGTGCAGTAGCAAACATATTTCTAATTAACGTTCATAACATTTTAAGCATGACAACGGCATGCCCAGGCAATCAGTCCGAATAGCCGTGGCATCAGTTACCACTGGTAGCGTAGCCAGGATTTTCATGAGGGGGTCAAGACTAAAATAAAAACAGCATTGAATGCTACTCTTAATGCATTACAAACATGAGGAACATGGGCTATTGACTCTATCAAATAGCACACTTGGAGCCTTGAAAAGAAAAAGTGCACCATTTTTTTATTTGTCTGTCTTTTAGACAAGTCATTTATGATAACAGCCCATTTCTGGGAACATCTGACCGTAAAAGAGGGCCAGTTAATCCCTTTGACCCGCTCTGGCTAGATGAGGTACTGGTTATCACGGCACCTTTTCGCAACAATTTTCGTCGCTCCCTTTATCCCGCGTGCTTATCGATGAAATGTGATAATTCACTACCCTTGGAGAAGGTATTCGATTACGTGAAACAAGCATCTTGCTTTCTTTCTACCTCCTTCCCATCGTAGCAAAGTGCACTGGCTGGATTCGCTTTTCGTATGTTGTTGTAGACGGCTGAAATGGCTCAGACGTCGATCCTGAAGTCTGCCATGACGCCAAGCTGACAGCACTCGGTGTGGTGCAGCCATGAACACTGCTGGCTTCACTGAAGACGAGACGCCCCAGCGCAGGGAGATTTCACCTCTGAATAGCCCTGTACGGCGCGCTTTCGTGCATGAATCGAAAGAAATTCCAGGCGGCGACGCTCACTCTCGACGAGACGTGCCCCAAAAATGGCACTTTCACCAGTCTCTCCAGGCAGCGCAAAACGTTTGGTACACGTATGAGTTGATGAGAGGAAGATGAACTTGTGCTTTGTGTGTTCAGTGGCGAATCCAGCCGGGCGGCTTCAGAGGGACTAGTGAATCATCTTCGATGCCTTAAAACAACATCCGACTGCTTAAAAATTTTGTTATCGGTAAATATAAATACACACACACACACACATATATATATATATATATACACACATATATATATATATATATATATATATATATATATGTGTGTATATATATATATAGACATATTTTAACTTCGTACTAACGGGGTAGCAACTTTTTCATGCAATTACTCTCCACCCGGACACGCGACTGCGCGTTGTTCACACCTCTCTGCATTAGCTGTGTTCCTTTATATGGTGCCTCCTGCGGGTCATTCCGTAATCAGCTGTCTTCCGGTGAAACAACCTGTGGACCAGAACGCCTACAACGCCGGAACTAGGCACATTTGCGGCTTCTCTTTACGACAACTGCATTGGCACGATGCCATCATGACGACTGCATTGGAACGGCAACATTACGATGCCCGCATTGGCGCGTCACCATCACAACAGCCTCATTGACACGGCAAAATTACGACATCTGCATTGACACGGCGCCATTACGATACCTGTATCTGACAAACTGCCGTCACGCTATTAAGGTAGCTACACTGACAAGGCGTCATTACATCATGCGCATTGACGCGGCACCATTACAAAAGTTGCACTGACATCCTGTCATTCTGATAGCTGCATGAACACGGTTCCATCACATAACTGCACTGTCCGGCCGCGATTGCGATGGTTGCACTGACACCGCGTCACCACGGCAGCTGTGTTGGCAACGCGACATTATAATACCTGTATTTCCGCGGCAATATAGCAATGAATGCGTCTACAAAGCGCCAGCTAAGCCAGGGGTGCAGCCAGAATTTCCTTAAGGGGAGGGAGCTCAGTGTGAACTGAAATCCTGCGAGAACCGCCTGCTGGGAAGACGATGTTTAATAGGTTTCACTAAGAAGATTCCTATTGATCACCGGTGCGCGTACCCGGAAATGGAGTATGACAGGACACTTCGTTCGCTGCGTCCGTACAATTTAAATAAAAAATGTGGGCCTAAGGGGGTGGCCGGGCCCCGGCCCCCCTCTGGCTTCACCGGTGAGGCAAGCGCTCCAAGGATGACCGCCACCGTAGGAGCGTTTTCAAAGTTGGTGAGGTCAGAATTATTCGTAGGCAATTTTTTCTCCATGCGACGCCGTAGAGCCTATGTTAAACTTGCCGCCGCCAAGCTGGTCCGCCTTACGTGCCCTAGGGGCTGCCACACACATGAAGGCGACACTGAACCGTTGCGGCATTTACGCAGGTCAAGGCAGCTGAGGAGCCAGCGAAGCGTGCCCTGCACGGAACGGAACCGTCGCTCGCTAAAATGAGCAGGTGAAACCGGACTGGCAGCGGAGTGTGCGACGGAAGGCACTGGGGTGCATCACAGCCCGTCTTCACCGTGTGCAGCCACAATACCGCAGGTGTGGGGAAAGGGGTCGGCCTGCGACCGCCGACCAGTAACCGTTGCCCACCTGCAGCCAAACTCAGCACCAAGTCTTCAGAGCTTTGTTCGGACCTATCCTGGCTCCTGGCAGCGTTCTAACACAGACGGCTGTTCGGTGAGAATGGTTCTAAGTTGTCGCAAATGACGCTTTGCGTCCCGGAGGGACCGGTGACAGGCCACACCGCACGCCTGAGCCGCGGGAGCAGAGGGACAGAGGCTCCCAGAGGACAGGAGCCTGCCGCCGAGCTCCGTCCCGAGAGGGCCAGAGGACAGGAGCAGCCTGGTGCTGAGTTTAGTCCCGAGAGGCTAAACTCAACACAAAGTCTCCCAGAGGACAGGAGCAGCCTGGTGCTGAGTTTAGTCCCGAGAGGCTAAACTCAACACAGGAGGCCTGGTGCTGAGTTTAGTTCCGAGAGGCTAAACTCAACACAGAGGCTCCCAGAGGACAGGAGCAGCCTGGTGCTGAGTTTAGTCCCGGGAGACTAAACTCAACACAGAGGCTCCCAGAGGACAGGAGCAGCCTGGTGCTGAGTTTAGTCCCGGGAGACTAAACTCAACACAGAGGCTCCCAGAGGACAGGAGCAGCCTGGTGCTGTTGGAGCTCCCAGAGGACAGGGAGTTTAGTCCCGGGAGACTAAACTCAACACAGAGGCTCCCAGAGGACAGGAGCAGCCTGGTGCTGAGTTTCAACCGGGGGCTACTCCCAGAGGACAGGAGGCCTGGTGCGGGTTTAGTGGAGACTAAACTCAAAAGAGGTCCCAGAGGACAGGAGCAGCCTGGTGCTGAGTTTAGTCCCGGGAGACTAAACTCAACACAGAGGCTCCAGAGGACAGGAGCAGCCTGGTGCTGAGTTTAGTCCCGGGAGACTAAACTCAACACAGAGGCTCCCAGAGGACAGGAGCAGCCTGGTGCTGAGTTTTCTAGGTCCCAATGGGAGGACTAAACTCAACACAGAGGCTCCCAGAGGACAGGGAGCCTTTTGTCGCCGGGAGACTAACACGTCCCGAGGAGGAGGCCAGAGGACAGCAGCCTGGTGCTGAGCTTCGGCACGAAAGTGCTGAGTGGTGCTGAGTTCTCAGCCTGGTGCTGAGTTTCGGCACGAAAGGGCCAGAGCACAGGAGCCTGCCACTGAGTTAAGTCCGGAGAGTACCAGAGGACAGGAGCCTGGTGCTGAGTTTCGGTGTGAGAGGGCCAGAGGATAGGAACCTGGTGCTGAGGTTTGGCACAATCGCCGCACAGTTCTCGGCGTCCGCAGAGTGTCTGAGCTTCTCCAGCGTGGCATGCTCTGTGGACCCCTCCAGCCGGGAAAGAATAGCTTAGTCTAGCAGGACAGGCAACGAGGCGCACGACAGGGCAAAGAACAAATTTTGGGGTTCTACTTGTCTGTTCGACGTGGGCAGAACTACTGATAAAGTGCATCACATGGTTAGTAATGCCAGTATCGTTACCCTCAGCTGTGCGGTATCGGATCCAGCTACTTGTGCGGTTACCGAAAATAATTCGGTCCATCGTAAAAAAAAAACTGCTGTGACCCCACGAATTTTAAAAACGCTCCTACACGCATAACCTTACCCGGCCCAACCTAGTCAGTTTTTACTAACAGACTCGGTTAGTCCCCTTCCCCCAAAAAATATTGCTGATCGCATTTCAGCTCTCATTTAGAACTAGTAAACAGTCATGAGCAGATGAATCGTGAATAAATACTGAGCAGCATCGCAAAAGTCTAAAACTGCACTCCGTCACCTACTGATGATGACGCAATACCATTCCTCTGCAAGCGTCCCAGCAGCATCGGAAAAATAATTAATCTAAAACTATACTCTGATGTCACGTACTGATGACGTCACAATATCATTCCTCTTCAAGCGTCCCTTGGCCGGCGACCGCTCGAATCGTCACACAACAGTCGTTTTCGGACACGAAGGTAATTCCCAGGAAACCGTTTTAAAAGTTCGTCATTATGTGACTGCGACATGATGTATAACATAAATCGACTTTTATTAGTCTCGGGCGGAGCAGCCAGGTGTTTTTTGTCACATCTTTGTTTCCATATGTATCTGTCGGGATCGTTCAGAAAGCAATGGGTCATAGACGTCAAAATACGTTATTATGCGATGGTAGCAGCTTTTCCCGGGAGCCACGACCGGCGGCCTATGATGGTGCACCGTTACACAGATATAGCAAATCACCATTTAAATGGCAAAATGTTGATTGCCACATCACATAACCTCTGCACAACCAGACGTAACTATTTTATGACTGCACGTTTCCATTCCACTTTTCGAATACAGAATTGTATCACTTGGGTTTGGCCATCCCGTACCTGGAAGGGCTCGCAGTCCTCCTGTAGTGTATCCAGCAGGACGGCGGCAGGCTACCGTGGGGAGACGCGACGGCTCCTGACGCGTACGCCCGCGTCACGGAGCCACCCGCGATTTGCCAGCGCCACGCGACGGGACGCGACCGTCCGCGCCGCTTTCATTTGAACGACACGCTGGCGAGCCCGTGGGCGGGTCCGTTTCACCGCCAGCCGTCGAGGCATCGCAGAGACCACGGACGAGGACAGGTGGCAGCGGACTGTATCGGGGCTCAGACTCTTCTGCCGTCGGCTGTCGAGTCCTCAGACTTCACGGGCCAGGACAGACTATAGTGGACTGTATCCGGGCCTTTAGGCTCCCCGCCATCGGCTGTCCAGCCGTCTAACTCAGCAGACGAGGACAGACCAGCAGACCGGATCCAGAGGCTCAGAGACCTCCCCAACGCACGCAGAACTGAAGAGTGCGCTGTGTTGCTCTGCTTTAGCAACTCAAACCCGCGGCACGCAGACGACCATGCTCCTTCTCCACAGGCGCAGCCAACGGGGGCCCGGCCCCTCTCCCCCCTTAGGGCCATATTTGCGGAAACCATTGCACATGGAAACCATTGCACATGCACATCCCAATAGGCGGTTTTTGTATGATTTCAGTTCACACTGAGCTCCAATCCCCCCCCCTTAAGAAAATCCTGGCCGTCCCCTGCTCCTCTCTGCGTTGCTTTACAGATGCGCTGAGGGCGTCAGCAAATGAAAGCCACGCAGGCCATTGCAACCAGTATGTGTGACAGCGTAGTGTGAAACCACTGCAATCAGGAGCGTAGCCAGGATTCCGCCCAGGGGGGCCAAATCGGATCAGGGGGCCCTCGTAACCGATGGGGGCGATGGCGAAGGGCGAATCCAGGAATCCAGGATTTCTCCAAGGCGGGTGTGGAGGCGAATGGTCAGCGCGGGGGCCCGTCTTTTGCCCTTCAGATATGAAAAATTATGTAATTTTGTTCTTTTACCATATTAAATAACCGAAAAAAATCAAACGTATCGCCTTATTCGACACAATTATTCGTTTTGTTCCCGAACAAAGTGGCCGAAATATGACAAAAACAGCGAGATTTTAGGCGGTTCCGTCCCTCCCTCTTTTTGAAATGTCGTGTCTGTATTTGGTCCAGGAGCTTGTCTGTCCCCCCATCCCGTAGGCTCTGAGGATTTTTTTTCAGCTTAGTTTAGGTTCCCTCTTGCAGTTGCAGGGGCACTTTTGGTGGTCTCGGGCCGTTTGCCGTGCCAGGACCCTATAGTGGTCTAAGGTTCCTTTTACAGTTTCACGTGCCCCGCGGGACGTCTCAGGCCCTCCTTTGGCAGTTTCAGGGGCACCTCGAACAGTCTCAGGGACCCATTTGGTAGTTTCAGGAACGCTTAAGTCATTTCGGGTTTCCTCCTGTCATCCATGGGACGTTTTTGCCGTCTAAGGAGCCCTTCAGGCACTAAATAAGGCCCTCTTTAAGTCTATCTCTGTCGTGACAGAGGCACCTCTGGCAATGCTCTGAGTCCTTTGGTCGTTTCAGGAGCAGTCTGGACGTCTCAAGGTTTAGTAGTTTCAGGGGCCGCTCTGGCCGTCTCAGGGGTCCCTATTGCTAGAGACTTCTAGTTAGCAGTCTCAAAGGTCCCTCTCTTGCAGTCTCAGTGGACACCTTGTGATCCTGGGTACCCCTCTTATCGTCTCTGGGAAACATTTTTGTCATCTCAGAGGCCCTCTGGCAGTTACAAAAGACCTTTTGTCAATTTTAGGGCCCCTGTGCAGTGTCATAGGCCCTCTGAACGTCCCCGGTGGTCCTCATGGCCGTATCAGGGGTCTTCCTCTGTTACATGGAGTATAGCTGGCGGTCTTTTAGGGCCTCTCTAGTCGTAACAAGGGGCTTTTGTTGGCATTTTAGTGGCCTCACTGGCAGTCTCAGGGGAACCTTGCTGTGCCAGGAGGCCGCTTATTACATTCGGGGGCCCTCTGGCCGCCCAGCGCCCCCATAAAACCCAAATACCCTCTCAGAGGCCCTCTTATCGTCTTTGCTTCGCAGGGGCCCTGTGACCTTTTTGGCGGTCTCAGGGGTCATCTGCGGTGTACGGGCCCATCTTGCCGTCTCAGAAACCACCTGACATTCCCGGGGTCCCTGACAGCATCAAAAGCCTTCAAGATTTCAAAAAGGCCAGTGTAGCCCATTTGTGACTCCTCTCGAGGTTGAGAGGGTCATCGACGAATCCCCGTTCAGGGGGCCGCTTTGGCTGGCCAGGGTCTCCTTATGCCGAGCTAGGCACGCTTTTAAATTTTTTCTGTCTCTGGTGCCTCACTGGCAATTTTAGCGGTCTCATGGACCCTTTGCCGTGTTGGGGTTCCTTGCGGTCCCAGGGGCCCCTGAAGAGTTTCAAAGGCCCCTCTTTCCATCTTAGGGGCCATCTTACCGCGTAAGGGTCTCATTGCCCTTCCCGGAGGCCTTTTGACTACATCAAGAACTTTCAGCTTTTTACTCACATGGGTCTCCTAGGGACTCAGTCCTCATCTTGACCGTCTCAGGGACCCTATGAGTCATCTGGCGGTCTCAGGGACACTCTGCCGTGTTGGTTCCCTGACATGGTCTCAGGAGCCCTTTGAGAGCTTCAGGGACCCTGTATGCGCCTCAGAGGTCATCTAACCCTCCAGGAGGCCTCCCGGACTGCATCAAGAGCCCGTCAGGTCCTTATAGAGACACCATGAAGCTCATATGGGGCCCCTTCGGAGCTCCTTTTAAGTATGACAGGGACCTCTTCTCAGACCTTAGGGGGGAGGGGGCGATCACCCAAATTGCTCCTCCTTTGGATCCGCGCCTGACCCTCGTAATCAGTGGGGCCCCATGTGGTTAAAGTTATTGTCGGTTTGTAAAGGGGCTCCCGCTGAAGTGTAAATGGGGTCCATGCTCACCTAAAACGACGTTCCTGCCGACATGGCGGATGCCTCTTACAGGCCGGCAGGGACATCTTTACAGGAAAGCAGGGGCCCCTGTTGGTCAGGGGGTCGCTGCCTGTCTGCAGAGGGCACCCTATCCGCCTGTAAAGTGCCCCTGTCGACCTCTAGAGGCAGGGTCAGGGACTTCCTTCCAGACCGAAACGAGATCCCTTCAGAGACTAACAGGGGCCCTTTATGGGCCGACAGGGAGCCCTCCCCAGACAAGCAGTGAACTCCCCTACAAGCTAGCAGGGGCCCCTAAACGCTCATTCATACCACTTCATAGCACACAAAGCCTTCTTGTATATTCGGAGTACGTTTTCTGTAGGTTGTAAGCCTTCTTTAACCCTATTCCCGGAGGGTTAGACGGTATGGTCGATTCCCGGCAGGGGGGCCGATTCGGCCCCCCCCTGAGATCTCGAGAACTACTCGTCCGATTTCATCGCAATAAACGGCAATCGATCTGCCATGACGTGAACTACATTTGATAAAAAGAAATTTTCAAAATTTCGAAATTTGTGGATTCAGGGGGGCAAAAATGTCAAAATGGGGGGTACTTTTGGACCTCTCATAACCCCGTCGTTTATGGACCGATTTTCAATGAATCTGGCATGAATCGAGAGATTATGGATAGGGCTTTTACCATGGGTCCACAAATCTGAAATTTTGAGAAAATTCATGGGCGTTCACAGGGTTTCAAAAATAGTAGGATTAATTTTCCAACAACTGAATGAACAAAAAAGGCAAAGACACTTTTTTGGCTTCTGCTAGTCATGCTATGCTAAAGAAGTACAAATCGCATTGCAGTGTTGGTATAATGTTAGCATAGGCGGTGCCAGGGACATGAAAAAGGGGGAACTGTCATGGTCACACGTTCTTCAAATCAACTTGCGGCCTTTGACCTTAAATGACCTCCAGTGACCTTGGGGCCACTTGGAATGATCTCGTGTGCATTTAATGCTATCTGTAAACGTTTTCAATCATCTGAATTCACTCTATTCCAAAAATTTCGTTTTATGGCTATTGCGATATAGGGTACGAGCACTGATATTTTAGGTAATAGCTCCGTGACCCGACCTGATATCAAGCTGAAACTTGGTACAAAAGTAGAGGGCATCCGTCTACGTCATATATATTCCGGGTTTAGCATTTGAAAAAACGGCGCCGAAATTATTGCGAAAAAATACGTTTTGACTTTTGACCTTGACATGACCTTGTAAAGTAACCTCAGATGAACAAAATTTTGTGTGCACATTGCCCAACTATTTAGCTATACATCCATATAAAGTTTTAAGTTCTAGCTTTAAAACTTTGTTTTTGGCAGACATTTTCCTTTTACCCTCAACATGGTCAAAAATGGCCTGAGGTTTCCTCCCAAAAACGTTGCCTGGCTCCGCTCCTGAGCAAAGTAGAATTGTGAAATTTTGTCCCAGCGCGTAGAAAGGATATCTAGGAAAAGTCACCAAGTTTCGTGAAGCTGCGTTAAAAAGCCTGGAATTGGCAAGCAAAAAACCCGAGAGGGCCGGATTCAGCCTCCCCCTGCCTGGAATAGGGTTAATGTTTGAAATATCCTTATTTTGCTTTAACTGTCTGTTTCAGACAGTGTAAGACGCCCTGGGGGCATCTCACGCCATCCAAAGGGCTGGGGCTTTCGGCCCCAGAGGAAGCCCGCTCGGCCGCCAGGGGGCCCACTCGGCCGTCAGGGGATCTCGCTCGGCCTCCAGGGAGGGGCCATGGCCCCTTTGGCCCTCCCTTGGCTACGACACTGAATGCAATTGGCCGCCACCTGACCACGCAGTCGGAGCGCCCTAAAGTTCCAGTCGCACACGCAAGCTACTGCAAAATAATGGCATCAATAATTCCCGTTAGAGTGCTTACTCCATAAGATGTGCTGCACCCACAAGGTGGTTTCAGATATACAGTATAATTTTAAGAGTAGTGGTGCCAATTATAGACAGGGACTTCTACCACGTGACAACCACGACAGAAAGTAGGGGCACGCGTGGTGTTTGTATTGATCAACTGAAGAAAACTGCTCAGAAAGTAACAGTTCAGTTTTGTGAGTCAATATCTCTGGCCACAAGCGCTCGAGCGCCCGTGGCCATAAGGCTCAGACACCTACAAATACCGATCGTATGTCGCCAGTTACGCGAAATTTCTATCCTCATTCAATGCGATTCAGTTTCAGGGCTACTGACGATGTTGCAATAGTTGTTTCGTCATTCTGTGTGTGACGCCACTCAGCTGTGTGCTTTGGCTATGTGCCTTGCTATGTGCATGAGGCCAAAAACCAACTACCACATCACGGAAGTGTTTACACCGAACATTTCTTGGTCGGCGTTCTCATCCAAAGATCATAATCTTAAAATCTGGTTCTACCGGAACTCATGCGAGAAGTCCATTTCATCCGAGATGTGTTTGATGCGAGTGATGTGAGCGTGTGCAGACGAGAGAAGGCACCGCAAGAACGGAATCATTATATTTGGCATGCGACTGCACAAGACTGACAGGACGCACAGCCGGGCAGAAATTCTACCGAGATCCAATCAGAGATCGATGATACGTCCGTGTGTTGACTTAAACCGTCAACTGGTGCTGATGAAATATCTGAGCTGCAATGACTACAGTGGTTTAAGTGTCATCACATGAATCGCGTGTGAGCATTTCTTCCTCACCGTCACTCAGTCAGCCTTCACTAGCAAATTTATCGGGCACTTAGGTGAACAGCCTTTTACCCTCAACATGATCCTTTTGCAGAGCTCATAGGCAACTGCAGAGCTTGTACGGTTAGTTTAACTTGCTCACGGGACTCTAAGCAACGTGCTGTCAAACAGCGAAATATTTCACTCACGATGACAGAGGTGAAAGTGACACCCTGAAGTATGGCAGTGCAGAGAGATGTGGACACATTCACCCGCAGTGACACATTCCACTCGACATCGCAGAGATGAGATCAACATTTTGCAGCACGACAGTGCCGAGCGTGTCGCCCACTATCGATGGTAGATCGACATCCTCCCTCGATCATAATCGAAAAGCGGGCATCATCCCTCACCAGCACAGCTGCCCACCACGGAACGACGCCGTCCAGAACCCGCAGACCGCGTGGGGGACGTCAGGTCCCGGCAGACCAGAGACTGCACGGAGGGCGCCGCCCCACTACGGCCGGGACAGCTCGCTGAGCGAGAGGCCGTCGGCGTCGGACGGCGCGTACGAGCTGACCGAGTCCGTGTTGAGATGGCCGGCGGCCGTCGTATGCGGGCTGCGGGCCGCCGGCCGCGCCGCCGCCGCCGTCGGCTGCTCGTCCACGCGCCACGTCTTGAGCCAGGAGGGGCCGCGGCCGGCCGGGGCCGGCGGCTCGGGGCGAAGGCGCCGCCGCCGCGGCCGCCTCCTGCAGCTGGCGCCGCTGCCGGGCCACGCTCTGCTCCAGGTACATCTCGATGCGGGCCTCGATCTCGGCCGAGTCGTGGCTCGAGGAACGGCTCGCGGCCGGCGGCGATTCCCTGTGGCGGCGCGGCCGGGCCGCCTCGTCGCCAGCCGGCTCGGCTGCGCTCCTGACGGCCGGCGCCGGCTCCCTGTAGTGGTGCGGCCGGACCGCCTCGCCACCAGCCGGCTCGACTGCGTTCCTGGATGGCCGGCGCCGGCTTCGGATGTCCCCCTGGCGCTGGCGGCTCGGCTCGCCTGCCGGACGGCCTGGCGGCGGCGGGAGGTTTGGGGCCCTCTGGCGGTCGCCGCCGGAGCAGATGGCTGCGTGCTGCTGCGGGACTGGCTTGCCGTGTGAGAGCTGGAAATCTTTGTCTTGCTGGCGCTGCGGCTGCTGCTACTGCTGCTGTTGCTGCTGCTGCTGCCGTCGCTGGACGAAGAGCTGGCATTGGTTTTAGTGTAGGAAATACGCTCTTCTATCTCCGTCACAGGCTTCTCCTGAGGTAGACGAAGAGGACGCAGTCCGACCGCGGGCAGGCTCCTTCTCCGTCTCGGAGTCGTCAGAGCCTTCCAGATGCTCCGCGGCCGGGGACGACGTCGTCTGCGTGGAGACGCCGTCCGCAGGCCTGGACGGCTTCCGCGGGCGCCGGCCGGACACCTCTTCCGACTCGCACTCCTCCGATACGGAACTGGCGGCCTGCTCTGACTGGCGGCGCTCAGCCGGCCGCCCTGACGTCTGAGGATCAGTGACGTTCCTCGGAGCGCTGCGGACGCTGCGGCCGGCCGTCGAGGACCGGTTGGCGCCGGAGCTGGAGGTGGCGGTCCGGGAAGCCGGCACGTCGGCGGAGCCGCCGCTGCTGGCGCCGCCGTTCGGGCCGGCCGCCGACTGCGGCCCGCTCCGGCTGCGGCCGGCTCCGGCCCGGGAGGCGGGACGCCGCCGGCCGCCGCCGCTCGCCGAGTCGCTCGCGCCGGGCGGGCGAGTCGCTCGACGCCGGGCGAGGAGTCCGGCTCGAACGAGCTCTGGAGACGGGCGGCGGGTCGTCAGAGGACGACTCCCGCTCAGTGACCGCCGACCGAGCTCTGGCGACGGGCGGCGGGTCGTCAGAGGACGACTCCCGCTCAGTGACCGCCGACCGAGCTCTGGCGACGGGCGGCGGGTCGTCAGAGGACGACTCCCGCTCAGTGACCGACGACCGAGCTCTGGCCAGGGGCGGCGGGTCGTCTGAGGACCATTCCCGCTCGGCGACGGGCGGCGGCGGCGGAGCGCGGCGCCCGCAGCGCTCTCTGTGCCCGCCGTCTCCGCTGGACCGCCGCTCGCGCGCGGACGGTCGACGGGTGGCGCGGTCCGCGCCGGCCGCCGGCGGCGAGTCCCGATCAGCGGCCAGTCGGCGCTCGGTGACGGCCGTCGGCGGACTGTCACCGGCCGCGCTCAGCTCGGTTTTGGCCGGGTTCGCTCGCTCCGCCGGGTCGCTGCCGCCCACCACTACCTCTCCTCCGCCGCCGGCCGCGCCGTGCTGCACGCCAACGCTCTTGGTGGCGGTGGCCAGCGGCGGCGGCCGGTCCGGCTCGGCCACTCTGGCCGGCCTCCAGGCCAGCTCAGAGGGCGGCCGCTCGGAGCCGGGCCGGTCGGGCGGCGCGGCCGGCCGCTGCCGGGCCGTCTTCTGCAGCCGGCGGCGCTGCTCCACCAGCCAGCGGTCGCGGCGGCGGCCGTACTCCTGGGCGCGCAGGTCGTGCCGCACGTCGGGCATGTGCCGCGCCAGCCGCAGCTGCGCCGTGCGGGTCAGCGTGACTGGCCGCAGCCGCGGCGGCGGCGACAGCCGGCGCGCGGCCGCCCGCCGCTCCCGCACCGGCTGACCGCGGCTCAGACGGTCCACCGCCGTGGTGTCGGGCCTGCGGGCCGGCGTCGTCACGCGCCGCCGGGCGAACCCCTCGGTGACCGGCTCCTCGGAGATGACGCTGAGCCGGCAGTGGGCGGCGGCGCGGCGGCCTCGAGCCGGCCGGGCCGGCCGCAGAGGCCGGACCGGCGGCCGGCCAGACTTGGACCGCACCCTCGGCCACCTGGGGACGCAGGCCGGGTCAGAACTCGGGCCGACGCAGCCAGCCAACTGTCGGACTCGGGCAGTGCCAACGTGAAGCACCAGTACAGGTGTGACGTGTCAGTGCGTATTGTGGCATCAGTACTGGCCTGAATGCTGGCGGTCTTAGGGAAACACGAATAAGGAATGCGTAATATGCTTCTGCTCATCATAGTGTCATCTTGCCCCAGGCACCATCTCCAGAAGCATCACACAAAATAGCATTGACATCTTTCCTACACAAACGTCGTCCACAGGCGACGATCGGATGTCATGATTAACAAAACTGTGGAATTGTTGACAAAGAGTCATGGATCATAACAACGTGAACGATTCATCTGCGTCATCTTCGATTCCCAAATGCGATATTATGCGCTCTGACACCGTGCGGTGCAGTATGGACCAGATAATATGAAATCCTGAAAGAAGCATCGTGATGAAGAATTCACCTCGTCAGAAAGAAAGGAAAAGCTGTTTCGGACGTGTTTTTATTTCAGATATTATCTTGCATAATCTGGAGTAAGCACTGATCTGCGCTGGGGCAGGACAGGAGCGGCGCTAAGCCCCGGCGTCCGGGCCGGCCGGGGCTGAGACTCACGTGCCGGTCTGGACGGCCGCGTCCTGGCTGGGGGCGGCCGCCCGCTGCATGGCAGCCAGCTCCTGGATCAGCCGCGTCACCAACGGACCGCTGGACGCCTCCGACGCCGAGCCCTCCTCGTCCGTCTCCAGCGGCGCCCGCCAGCAGCTGCCGCCACCGACGTCCCCGCCGACACCGCCTCCGCCTCCGCCTCCGTCAACACGGCCTCCGCCTCCGCCAACACCGCCTCCGGCAGCACCGCCTCTGACAACATGACTTCCACCTCCGCCTCCGCCTCCGCCTCCGCCTCCGCCTTCGCCGCCGCCACCGGTTGCGTCGCGGTCACCACCACCGCCGCCGCCGCCTCGGCCGCCGCTGCCGATTCTGTCGCGGTCCCTACCGCCGCCGCCGCCGCCGTCGCCGGTCGCTCTGTTGCGGTCACCGCCTGAGGTAAGGATGGACTGGGGCGGGAGCAGCGACGGCAGGCCGGCCGACAGCTCTTCGTCAGGCGTCGGACCGTCCGACAGGCAGCTCAGGCGCAGCGCGAAGCTGATCCAGGCCACCCGCTTTCCCCGAGTGTTGCGCAGGTATGCCTCACCATGCTGGGCACTGATTGTTGGCCAGTTGGCATGGCTTGCATTGAACCCTATCAAGTCATTTAGCACTGTATGAAGGGGAAAGGCACCAAATGCCACCATTGGAGCAGGTTGCTGCCCAGTGTCCATCAAAAAGGAATAGATTGGATATGTCTGGAACTGCTGGCAGAGCAATGGCAAACTAGAGCTAAAAACACAAGACTTCCCTTGGTTGTAGAAAATATGGGATGGTTTTGGGTCTGTTTCGGAGGGCTTTTGCTGAGGTGAGAACATAACTAATGGAAAATCAAGTAATTTGAAACACACTGTTGGGATAATGGTATGATCCCTATCAACCTTGGGCATTCTGATCCAGGTTAGATCTAGAAGAATGATCTCCATTGTCAGGAGGGCAGGATCCTCTTCAGCTGCTGCAGCATCATCCATTGCAAAATGAGTCTGAAAATTGAAATATTAATAAATTGTGAGACTGACAACTGGGAATGCATTGACAATATTTTTAACAAAAGAAAACAGGCACACTCCAAACACCACCACAGAAAAACTTCACCTATGGCAATGTTTCTTAACAAAAGAATGATTAACACCAGTTTTATACATCTTCCAGCAACATTCAAATGAGACTATTGTAATATGGCCATAACCACTACCATAATATGGTAGCCAGTGCTCAGGAGTGGTAAAACATCAGTAAAGATGGAAGGGGGGAACAAATGTGTTTTCTACCTTGTTTCTTTCCAAGCAATGCTATGGGGTTCATATTAAATGTTGCCCAAAGTTGGAATGCAAGCTGCCCCTTTGGCCCTCCCCCTTCCACTGCCTGTCAATGTTTTACACTGATTGATGTGGAAATATTTATGCTGCAGTGCTGTCATTCAGCCACTTTCAAATCTTGTTTACAAACCACAGAATAAAATGCTCTGCCCACATTATTCAGCCTTGTGATATTTTATGTAAAGGTTGATCAGCAGCTTGGAAGATGAGTGTAACCTGTATGGAGACACCAGACATTTTCTTGTCTGAGCAAGAAATTCAACACACTATTCATCATCTCATTTTATTACTTATCATCCTTTATTTATCATATCCTGGGTCATGTTAAGAGCTTTTCCTGTAAGATGGCTCAATATGTTGTCACATTCATTCAGCAGCTTGATCCATTGAGCCCAACATTTGGCTTTTCCTGTGTATTAATGCTGGTAAAATGTGAACATATGAGTTGCCTAAACAACTGTGTGTAATTGATATCCACTCTCTGACGCGATGATAGTTTTGCGACCACGTGAAATTATGTTATTGGAAATAATTGGGATACCAGAAACCATTTGCCTGACATCAAAACAAATAAGACAGTTTTCAGCTTCAGTGCGGGGCTATTTAGCTAGTTCTCACCTATGTACCTTAATATCAGCAGACATCGGTAAAGTACATCATGTGATTTTGATTCATTTTCGTTAAATTAGCAAATCTCGACACAGTCTCTTCCAACGTATACGTTGCGCTGTGTTTGTAACGTGGGTCGTCATGGATACAACAGTGATACCATATTTTGGTGATGTTTTTCTGGCACAAATCGTCATTTTTCTTGCTAATAGCAGCAATACTTCTGTCAAATTATTCCAGAAGAATGGAAGAATGATGAATATCATCAAATAATACATAATTTTAACTGTGTAGTGTAATGTGGACATTGTAATGGGTGACTTATTTTCTGGTAATTTATCACTATAGCGAAAGAGCGTTTTGAACAATAACTAAAAATTTTCGGTGAGCGCAGTCCCACAAACATTTGGTAAACCCAACTTACAGTCCCTCGGTGTGCCATTGTGCGGAATTCTGTGTTGGACACAGAATGTAATTCTCCAGTCCTTTGTGGATGCACTCCAGCGCCAGAACTGTTCTGCTGAAGGCACTCTAGTAATCCTTATTAGAGTGCCTAGAAACCACTGACTAGAAACCAAAAACTCCTCGGATTTCGGGCACTTTGTTTTCAGATACCGAGAAATCGGTATTACTATTTTTGGGGGTCAAAAAGAAAACAAAATTTGAGAATATCAGAGTGATTAATGCACATTGTGTGTGTCCATGGATATATTTCTGCGCGGCGCTTTCTTTTTAGCCAAACAGTGGATGAGCATACAAATATGCATACCTGCTTTCTTTGAATATACCTAAACGGATATTTTTCGTGTTATGGAATAGTTCAGGTTTGCTTTTGGGATCACAAACTGTTTCTTTTTTGATTTGTGGACGTACCGGCCATGCTTACAGTTGCACAGATCTGGCCTGTGGGTGCATGTGCATCCACAAAGAGATTTAAGTTACACCCCCCATGTTTGGACACATTGCCGGAAATCCTGGGACGGGAAGGAGGGTCTTAGGAGGATCTTACTCCCAACTTGCCAGGTATTTTAACATTCGGTCAATGACAATGACTGGAAAGAAACGATCTAAAATCATTTTCGTACAACTGTCGTTTTCTTTCGGATTCTCGAATCGTTATTGCAGGGAACAGTTCTAAAACGTATCCGCGCTTCAGTAAAATCAAGACAGTTTTTCGCTGTCAACAGATGTCCTTGCGCTATCACGTAACTCAAACGCAGCAAAACGCGCCATCGTTCACTCGCTACGCGATCAACCCTCATGCTGGAGTGAGTCTCCTGCAATGCATGTACGCGCCGCCGTCCGCTCGGCTCGAACTATCGGAAATCCAGGATGAGGCTGACTGAGCTGACTGTCCCGGCCAACCGCGCCTTTGATGTACGGCTTCCAGCAGGGGCGCAGCCAGGATTTTCTTAAGGGGGGAGTTCATTGTGGACCTGAAATCATACGAAAACCGCTCGCCGGGAAGACGATGAGCAATCGTTTTCACAAAAAACATGCGGGCCTAAACAAGGGGGGGGGCAGGCCCCCCTTGGCTGCGCCCATGGCTTTCAGAACATTCGAACGTCATCTGGACGGCTCCTGGTCCCGCGTTACCAACTCTCGAACGTTCCGATGCGCTGTTTGTTCATCGCTGATTGGCCGGTTGGATCTCATGTTACGCACAGTGCGTAAACGGCGCGGTGAATAGGTACATAATGTAAGAAATTGCGGGAGGCAGCTGTGTCGTGTGGAGCGTCGAATGTAACAGCGTCTTAGCTCCTTAGCTTTCAGTTCACCTCGGCAAAAACTTACAGCGAAATATTGTCAAGCAGAGCACAAAAAGCTTAGCAGTCTACGAATGAGGCAATCGCAACGAAACAAAAACTCTTAATGAGCAAGCATGGCCCGCAAGACTTGCGATTTGTGTTCGGCGTACTGGGATGGTCGTGGCTTTCGATGACTCTACATCTGTCGCTACTAGTGGCATAGCCGGAGGGGGTCAGACCGGGGTCCATTCCTTTCTCCCATTATGTCTTGTAAACACCAACAGGCACAGTCGCGCAGTTAATACATTCATAGGTTAAAAACATCAGTCAAAATACGATTCATTCAGAGAGCATCAAATAAGTACTGAAACACGACAAAGCGGTAAGTTTACAGACAAAGCTCTTTCGAATTTGAAAAACCGAGCAACCACGTATTTCTAAAAAGGCACGCACTAAACGGGGCTATGCTGGACGTTCCCCACCCGAGCTAGCGGGATGCTCCACAGTGCGAATGTACGCGATGGGCGCCATGACACAGCCAGGCCGAGCGCTGACAGCAGGTTGGGCTGTAAAGTCTCGCATAGTGAACATTTTACAATAACATGAGGTCATATTGCAGAAAGCGAGACGTCATACTGCGTGCATAAAAGTGGGCTAAAAAAGTGACATCGTCCATGCTGGCGAAAGGTTTGTCCGCATTGAAAACCGTCCATATGAGGAACCTGTGCTGTATACGCTCCAGTCGTTTCAGATAGGTGACAACATCCCCAGCCCATAAAACACAACCTTCCTCAAGCGTCAAACGAACATGGGCGAAGAAGGCGCATAACATGGCCTTGTGACCAAAACTGGCTCTGCTGTGGTGTTAGGATATTTGCATGCTGTGCCTGACAACGCCGAGCATGCGATTCGCCTTGGCTATGACTGAATCGACGTGGTGAGCGAAAGTGAGCTTTGCGGCTAGTAGGACGCCCCGGTCCCAGGTCCCCGAGCGTCGGTCAAGAGCGGTCCCGTTTAGCGCATATGTGGCTAGGATTGGGGATTTGGATAGTGAGAATGATGCGATGATGATGATGAGAAAATGATGAGGAAATGTGTGGCATTTTGTTGGGTTTAATTTTAGATGCCATTTACGCGACCAAGAGGAGAGACAGTGAGGGTCAGCGTGAGGACTGTTAGTGTCGGCCGGAGATGAGATGCGGTGGTGCCGTGAG
Organism: Capitulum mitella; assembly: GCA_030062745.1. Taxonomy (NCBI): domain Eukaryota; kingdom Metazoa; phylum Arthropoda; class Thecostraca; order Pollicipedomorpha; family Pollicipedidae; genus Capitulum; species Capitulum mitella. The sequence continues at coordinate 28,753,872 of CP099845.1, read as the reverse complement.
CGGTGCCTCATTTGGTAGAGCGCTGGTCTCCCCCTCCTGTCTGGACCGGTTCGGGTCGCTTGGACGCTCGATATTTGCCTCGCGGGTCAGCCAGCAATTGGCCAACGTAGGGTCAAAGCTGTCGGTGCCACACGGTCGTGTCGCACCCTTGGCGTCACGTTAAATCTTCGCCGCAAAATCAGCCGTTACTTGGAATAGCGTGATCCGGTGCAGGGGTCGGAGTCGATGCAACGAGCTCTGCTAAGCGCGTGCTTCGATCCCGAACCCCATCAAACCACGTGGACCAACTGAAAAATAAAAATAAAACACCGGCTGCGAAGGAGGTGAAAAGAAATGAGCCACATACGCTTTCTTCGGGAACCCCGAATTTGACTGGGATCCAGTTAGAAAACTTGCCGTCAAGGACGATTCGTTGCCTGCGAAAGGTCAGGCATGACTCAGTCCAGGACTGCGCACGTCCTGTAGTGTTGAAAGACCTTTTGAGCTCGTGAAGTAGCAGCGCCGGATTTACGTTCGGAAAGGCCTATAAACAATCTAGCAATCTGTGCAAATGGAATCGGTCTGTACGCCTTCCTGGATCGAGTCCCAACTGTATTTGAGGAAAATTGCTAGCACAGAGACACAGGAACACAGGAGCCACAGGAAAGCAGTTTACAGCGGCACGAAGACCATCAAAATCCGCAGTAACATCGTTAAAAGCCCTTGACCCGATCAGTTTCGGAACAACAGGGGATAAAGCCAGGTCAAGTGTGACGCCACCTCGCATGGGAGAGTGAACTGACTGGGCCATACCATGAGTGTCAGGCCGTGTTAAACTTGTAGGGCACGGTTCGACCTGACAAGAGGGACAGGACCGTTGCCACAGCGCCTGGCTTCCTCTGGTAGATTAAAATTCCCGACTACAATAATGGGATTTCCAGTGGTTCGAAACTGCGACACACTCACATGGCTGAGCAATGTTCCTGTCTCTGCCAGGCGGTCGATAGTACACTACAGCGAAGGTGGTGCTGTTGACTCCAGTTTGCACTCCCAGCACCTTCGAGTCGGGCTCCAGGTGGTCCTGTCGTCGGGTCGGGTCGGGTCGGGTCGGGTCGAGCGTAGGTGAGACTTGACAGCGTAGGCTATGCATCCGCCGTGTAAGGCACGATGTTTCAGAACCAGGTGTATTGGTCTCATCCGAGCTGCAGCTCAGTGTTGGAGAACGTCGGAAGACAGCCAGGTCTCGGTCATGGCGACCACGTCGTGTCGGCTCAGGTCCGGCGCCATGGCTTGCAGTGTGTGCAGCCTTGTTGCGCACACCGTGCACGTTTTGGCAGAGGATGGCGAGGATGCGCCGGTTAGGTCTGGGGATGGGCTTGATGCCGCCGGCAAACCTTAAGCGGCATGATTGGAATGAAGCCAATGCGTTGGCAAAGTAGCCGCTATTGTCAGAGGTTTTTAAAATTCGGGTATTATCACACATGACTAGTTTAAAATACTCTTTCGGATTGAAAAGCAGTGTGCTTTTAGTCTTCTTTTCTTGCTTTTCCGGTCTGCCTGATGGAGCAGCCTGGCTGGGTAGCTGGGTCTCTTAGACGGTTTCGTGTAGTAGGCAACACGCCTCCTTTCGAAACTTTCTGTAACGCTGAGCAGTCCTTGCGCTTCCCTGCAGTGATAACCTCGTTCTCTGTCAGGACGAATGGTGCTGGTCAGGAGCCGTTTGATGATTTAATGAGTGGCAACCTCCCTTCCTCAGCACGGCAGGCGTGGATCCAGCAGGGAGGCGATGGGGGCAATGCCCCCTTGGGCCTGAGAAGAGGCCTACGAGAGAGGCCCCAAAGGGACCTCTCTCAGACTCAAAAGGGTCCCGAAGCGCCCGGTTTGAGCTTCACGGGGTCTCTGCGAAAACGTGACGGGTTCTTGATGCAGTCAGGGAGCTTCTGTGAGAGTTAAATGACCCTGAAACGCATAGAAGAGCCCCTGAAGCTCCCCAGGGGACCCTGAGAGTACAACATGGCCCCAACACGGCAGATTGCCCCTGAGACCGCCAGAAGCGTCACAGGGCACCTGAGATGGCCAACATGAGGACTGAGTCCCCAGGACGGCATGGTCCCTAGGGGCCCATGGAATGCCACAGGGGCCCCGAATGCGTTTCACGGACCTGTGAGAAAAGCTGAAGGCTCTTAACGCAATCAGAGGGCATCGGGAGGGTTAAGGAGGTCCTGAGACGACAAGATAGCCCCTAAGATGGATGGAAGGGCCCCTAAAATCCTCCAAGGGGCCCTGGAACTGCAACAGGCGCCTCAATGCGGCAAAGCGCCCATGAGACCGCTAAACGTGCAGCAGAGGCCCCTGAAACGGCGAGAACTTGGGAGGGTGCCTAACACGGCATAAGGAGACCCTGGCCAGCCAAAGGGACCACTTGAACCATGATTCATCATTAACCTCCTCAGCCTCGAGATGGGCCCCAAAGGGCGACACTGGTCTTTTTGAAAACCTGACTGGTTCTTGATGCAGTCAGGGGGCCCCGGGAAGGTCAGATGAGTCCTGAGACGGCAAGGCGGGCCCCTACACGGCAGATGGCCCCTGAGACAGGGACGTAGCCAAGGGGGGGCCATGGTCCCCCCTGAGCCAAGCGGTCTACATTAGATAAATGGCGATTTCGCATGAATACGTCATAGTGGTGATATATATATATTGCAAAATTAAACATTATATGTTTTCCCGTGCATTAAATTTAAGATAAATTGCCTAAAATTACTACCTTTTCCAGTACATTTCGTCATATGCCACAGGCGTATGACAAAAGTTGACATTTGGCCCCCTCTGAAGAAAATCCTGGCTACGTACCTGACCTGAGACCACCAAAAAAGGTCGAAGGGCTCCTGCAAGACAAAGACGATAAGAGGACCTCTATGACGATATGGAAGCCCTGGACGATCGGAAGCCCCCGAGGAAGGTTAGAATTTTACTTTGGCGAGCTGAGGCTGATGAGAAGAAAATGGGAAAAATGAGAACAAAGCAGAAATAGAGGGTACGTTTACGTATAGCTAATGTGGCAAGTGTGCCTAGGGCAACATTCAGAGCAATGAACAGCCTGTTGTAACAGCCAGAGGGCACCTGAGACGGCAAAATTTTCCTCAGAAACGACAAGAGGGGCACCAAGGGCAACAGGGAATCCACTGAACTAGCAGTCTCTAGCAATAGGGGCCCCTTAGACGACAACAGGGGCCCCTGAAACTACTAAGTCTTGAGACGTCCAGGCAACTCCTAAAACGGCCTAAGGACCTAGAGCATTGCCTGAGGCGCCTCCGTCACGGTAGAGAGAGAGAGAGACTTATAGAGGGTCCTTGTTACTGTCTGAGGGACTTCTTAGACAGCAAAAATGTCCCAGGGACGACAGGAGGGAATCAGAGAAGGATTAAGTGTCCCTGAAACTGCGAGAGAGGTTCATGACACTGTCCGATATGCCCCTGAAACTGCCAAAGGAGCGCCTAAGACGTCCCGAGGGATATCTTAAACTGTAAAAAGAACCTGAGACCACTAGGGGGCCCTGACACAGCCCGCGGCCCGAGACCACCAAAAAATCTAGCATAAAAGTCTCCAGAAGTTACGAAGAGGTAGAGGAGCTTCTGTACCAAATACAGGAACGACATTTCATCTAGAGGAAGAGATGCAGCCGTCAAAAATTTCGCCGTTGTTGCTTTATTTCGGCCACTTTGAAGCGGACAAAACGCAAGATTTTCTGAAATGAGGTGACGCGTTTGGATTTTTTCGGCTACGTTGTATGGTAAGAACGCAAAATTTCATCAGTTGCTTCCTTTGGGCCGGAGCAGACGAACGTTTCTTTTTAATATTTGAAGCGCAAAAATGGGAGGGGGCCCGGCTGGGAAGGGTCATGCCCTGACCATTCGTTCCCCCTGGCGAAAGCCTGGCTCCGCCTTTGTCGCACGCTCTGTAGTGTCAGCTTTGTTAGCGAGACAAATGCGTCGCGGAGGGGTCTTTGATGAATGAGCGTCACCATCGTCGATCTTAAGTTTGTTGTTGTCCGCTAATATTGGCACCAGAGCTTCGATGGCTTGCGCCAGATGGTCCTTCAAAGTGACTGGGCTCTCTTCTTTGCCGGAGCTCACAAGCCTCAAAATGTCCGGCTACTTCCCGTAGTAGAAACACGAGTCATCTTGGGGCGCTCGGCGTGTTTCCGCCAACGACGTTGACATATCGGTCAACAGGGAACGTCTTTTGCAGTTTGGCAAAGCGATATAACCAAGCAATCGGCAGTCATCTCGCGATGTAACACTCAAAAAAAGGATTAAGAATGACCAGCACGTACCTCTGATGTTCCTGGCGTACCGTTCTGCCGCCCATGAGGCCACCCGTGAGACTCCGTAATGCTGGCGCTGAGCAGGGAGCTGACTCTACCGGTTGGCTTCTTTCAAGGAGTCATGCAAGACCGACACCGCTTCGGGTCGATACCCGACTAACTGCACAATTTCGAATAGACTCCGGAGAGGGTGTCCCGTTTCGCAAGGAACGACATCAGGACCCTCAGAAACAAGATGAAGGCTCTACATCATCTGAGGGCCGACAGCCCACGGTGCCGCGCCGTAGATCCTGTGTGGCTCCACAGCCCACAGCGGAAGAAAGGTGCGCGTCCAAAGCGCAACGAGCCTATGGAAATGTAGGAAGGCTGCGCGGCATCGGGATGCGCGGAGGGTCACCTTGACCGGCGTGACGTCGGGAAAGTGCGATCTGGATTGGTGCAGGAAGTGGTCACGTGATTTCGTGGTTTGGTCGTGAAAGTGGTTTCGGGCCGCGCGGGCGTAGCTGAATGAGTAGAAGTGTATCGTCTTTGCTCTGAAACAGAGTTGCAAATGACTCGACGGTTTAACGAGAAAACCACGCTTACCGAAATGACCATACGTTGTGGCAGATGGCATCGATGATATAATCTACCGAATCATGCAAGGCCATTTGCGAACAAATCGACCGCGGGACAAGAAGACCGTCTGAAACTGTTCCTCGGAACTGCTGATGGGATGTAGGTACCCGTCCATGCCGCTGCGGCGAGCCGCTTGAAGACGAAATAGCAGCCACGGTCACGGCAGGCACGGAGGCCGCTGGCTGCAGTTCTTCCGTGTGGCATCCTTGGCGGCACGCTAAACTTTCACCACTGAATCAGCCGTTGCCTGGAATCGTTTTGGTCGGGTATAGGGGTTAGAATCTGTGCAACAGCTTGCCTGACACGGCTGTTGCGTGTCACCTCATTTGCCGGGGTGATTGTGATTCCTGATGAAATGATTCCATCCCGCGATGAAGTGAGTCCCGACTGATCTAGGAGCCTCACGTTTTTATTTAAGGCGAGGCCTTCGAAGAGTGCTAACATTCATTGCGTAGAAAGGGGACGGCGGTGTGTATTGCTGCATGGCGGTCAGAAATGTATCGATATGGAAGATCTGTCGTGACGTATAATGAAACGCCGGTTGCGTTTTGAAGGATTCCTTGCCGTGAAGGCTCAAGAACCTGGAACAAAACGACAAGTTTGAAAGAATTTCGTGGAATCCGGTTCAAACGCATCAAATGTTCATTCATCAAATGCATCAGAACTGTGGATCGCCCCTTCAGGCCGATCTGAAAAAGTGAATTCCAGAATTTGATTGCCAAATGACACATTTTCCTCTTTATTCCTTTTCTCAAAACAAAACCTCTGCTCTTGTAGAATATAGATGGTCACGGTGCGGAGCATTTTGATCGGCGTCATGCGACAGAGGAGCGCGGGACCGGCAGCAATCCCGTGAACGAGAGACGCGGCCCCCAGGAGCAGGTGCTCGCGGCTACGCGACCGACTCCAGCGCATGCGTGCGCTCAAATGGACGTATGTCGATAGCTCCAGCCCGGAGATCTGGACGCTCCGTAACTTGGCTTCCCCTGGATAGAGCTAAATGGGTTCGGCCGATTACGAGGCGTGATATTGCTGTGTCTGTGCGAGTGACTGCGTGAACCATTTTGTCGACCCTTTATTTTCGATATTTTGTTATTTACTTAATTGTGCATTTACACCGGAGCCATTGATTGTATTGCATGATTTGTGCCACAAGTAACGTAATGTGGTGGCTTTGATAAATGACTGTGGAGAGTAAGTGATCTTTCATTTCTTCGTGCGGGGTGCCGGGATTGCTCTACGGTGAACGCGTATCCATATTTAAACCTGGTTGCAATTACCGTGTGGCAGGCGGAGCAATAGTTGCACGGTCATGTCCTTACTGGTGGGCCGACTGATCGTGGTGGGGTAAGAAGGCGCCCAGGGACGTAGCCAAGGGGGGGGGGGCATGGGGACCATGGCCCACCTAAGTCAAGCGGTCTACATTAGATATACATAGCGATTTCGCACGAAAATGGAATGGTGACGGTATATGTGTTGCAAAAGCAAACATAATATGTATTCCTGTGGATTAAATATGAAGTGAGCTGCATAAAACTGATCCTTTTTCCTATAAATTTCGTCATTTGCCAACGGTATATGACGAAATTTGACACTCGCTCCCCCCCCGAGGACAATCCTGGCTACGTGCCTGACTCTGCCACGGATCAGACCTCATATTCATGATATAATATTCACACACTTATGATGAATAATATGAATAACACATATACACCTAAAAAAGTGTATCCAGACATTTGTAAACTTTTGGCCAGTGACGTCAAAGCTGTTCGTGCACAGTTCCCATTAATATGACCCAGACTTTGAACCCACCTTTAAACACTGCCCTGATTGCGACGGTCGTTGGGCGTCGTGCACGCAATCGGTTGTGCACAAAATCGAGTGCGAATTGTAATTATAAATAACAAAAGGTGGGTGAGTTGGGCCCACATAGTGCGGTCCGAAAATGTGGCAACCATGTTTCACGTTTGCGGGCTGGCTACGCATTAATTAATGAGAAAGCTTAGCAATAGTTTTGTGCCGCTTTGTGGCGGGTGAATGCCACTTGAGGTGATATAAGCACACGGCGTTTGTGTGGTGAAGCTGGGACACATTTTGATTGATATGGATCTCTGAGTGTTCCTGTTTACCATGGTGTGTCATTTCCACCAGATATTTTCTGTGTGAGCCGTATTTCGAAAGTAGGTTTCTTCTGACTTAATTATCAACCCGTGTTTCGCAAAAAGTTTCACATTGGGAACCTAGTTCAGTGCTCAAGCATTGTTACTTTTTGCAGACTGCCAAGACTGCTGCAATGTGCCATAAGTCTGGTTTCCATGGCACTAGCAAATCCAGATTTGTCATCATTCCAGTTTCAGAGGTTACGGAAACACATCACAGTGGATAAGCTGGATTGGAAAAGATCTCACAAGGGAATCTGGATTACCCATGAATTGGAAGCATGTGGCAGGATTATGCACTGCATTTGTTTTGGTGCCCTAGTAAGGGGAGCCAGCACTGAAATCAGTTTCTTGTCATGGCAGCTTGTTGACAAGATGGTAAATTGGTACTGCAGCATTCTCAAATTTCACACCAGTCCTGTACAGCAACTCAGTCCATTTTGTAGTGTACTATGGAATAGATTTACATATGCTCTGAAGGGAAACATCATACATGCACCATAACTGGCTGCTAATGTGGGATTTTCCTAAGTAATCCAGACTGGAATTTTGAATGTAATCCAAATTTGCTGTGTGTGATCATGGAAATGCCATACGAAATCCCAGCGTTCATCCCGAGGGAAATCCGACTTGTAATCTAACCTTGTCATGGGAATGGGACTAGAGTGGTTGCAGATTTTGTTAAAAAAGGAATACATGTTTATGTTAGCAAAGAATATGTCCCTCTGTATTTTTTTGAGGGAAGGGGGTCAAAATGGGCTTGCTCAGTGCAGTACTGTACAAATGAGCCTGGTGTGGATTGTCAAGCATTTTGCTATGCTGTGCAGACTAACCTCCCACCATGCCTGTCACCAAAAAGTGCATGTACTGCCAGGTTTCTGCAGGCTGTAAATCTTGGTATAGATTGGCAAGTGTGAATGGGTGTTTTGTCCAATGTGATAATATCTAATAGACCAGCATATGCATGCATACAAATGCATTTTTGCAGGGTTTGGGGTTTCTTTTTCATCAGTAAACCAGTGGTGTGATCATGCTCTTGAAACATAATTGTGAAATCTGGCAATCTCAGAAAAGAAGTGTTTCATATCAAAAACTAAAAATGCCTGCTCCTAAGCCTTTTTCAGTGTCATTGCTGACTAGGTTTGGAAAAAGAATTGTTTAATGGTACTGATCTGTACTCCAAAAAACATTCTTTACTCAAAAAATTTGATCTGTTGCATCCATCAAAACCTGTATTATAACCACATTGACAAATTTTCTGACTGCAAGCAGATGCCTCTGTCTTCATTTAGTAAGAAACAGGTATGATGTCTTAACTGAATTACACAAAGAATGCCAATGTAACCATTATTACTCTATGAAGAAACTTTGTTTTGCTAGAAAACAAAAATTATACTGCTGCACCAAGATTAAGAAACAGATTTCCAACTCTCCTGCTGGCCTGACATGCCAGTTGCAAAGGCAGCCTTTGGCCCATGACCTTTGGCCTCCTTTATCCAGGTCATTTGCTGCTCTTATAACATCATTGTATGATATGGTATTAATGGACTGACTATGGCTGCAAAAATAATTTTTCCACCACCTTAGCAGCTGGTTGTCTTTATGGTGTTGTTGCATTAATTTATGCAGGGGAGATTATGTTATAATTAAATGTTACAAATAGGACATGTCAGAAGGCATTGGGCACTGCTAATTGCTGTAAGTGTGGAGTTTTGGGACATAATGTGTATAACAGATAGGGTTATTTATTTATTTATTTACCTATGCACTTCAGAAGGACATTCACATGTCATGGCCATTGTCATTGAGGGTATTTGTGAGCTTAAGTCCATTGGTGAGGTAGAGTCAAGGCAGAGGCATGCACATAACATACAACATACAATGAGTTGTGTATACACAGTTATATATCAAGATTGGCATGGTGACACAGAAAGTAGAGTCAAAAGCACACAAACACACATGGGCATCATCATTGTTAAACAGTGCTTGAAGCTGTCATCAGATGCCTCTTCCGGGCATTTGTTAAACATTCCACGGGCATGTAGGTGAACTAGGACAGCATGGCATTGCATGAAGAGGCCGCGTGGTAGACGAACTGTCTCTTACTGGTGGCAGAGCCCCTGATGTTTGGCGGGCTTAATGGGTCATCCTGGCTTGTGGTCCTTGCACAACCTGGTTGCCCACTATTTCTAAAGAAAAGTGCAGCCAGTGATTTGGGGTCACCACTTAGATGATTCAGGGGATTCACTTAAGGGGATTCAAAAAGGTGCAGTGGCTCCAGCCATCCCAGACCTTCCTGCATGCACAATGTATGGTGAAATTTGTGTTTGCAGGAGATGACACAAGGGGCAGAATTTAGCATTTTTGGCAGCCATGGTTTTGACAGACCCATTACTATACATGATTAAACAATAATGGATGGTGTCTAAGACTATATGCTATAACTTGCCAGTCTGACTTCAAAATGTGCTTATGTGACACATTCTCTTTAATCTGAAAATCTGCTTTGGGATGACTCTTGCCAAAACATAGGATTTTTGGTTTAGACAGATTTAATCCCCCTCCCCAAACAACATCTTGTACCAGTGTTCAGGAGATTAAGTTTACTTTTCATTGGTATGTTCATTGGAAACACTATGGGTCTAAAAAAACATCACCATGTTTACAGCTGCATTATGATATCAGAAGAGGATTGTGGAAAGCAGCTAACTTTGGACATGCTAAAATTGGTTTCTGTTTCCAAGGCAATCACTGAAAATGTACTTTGGGATTTGGACATTGTGCAGCTTGCAGTCTTTAAATTGCAGGCAGGGCACCTCAGCCTAGGAAGTCATACATTGCTGCATATTATGTATTTGCACAGCCACAGTGTAAAAAATTAGAGCTTATTCACCCCATCCCAGTCCTGTCATGACATGAATGTGTACATAATCCATGTTATGGGTGTGTCTATCAGAATGCTTGGATAGTTTGCCTCATTGAAACTTTGGCATAAATGTTTGTCTGTTTAATGCCAGGTGCCATCAAACATGATCACCAGACCATCCCAAAAATCTAGAAGTCAGTTGAGTGCATCTTTGACTTGATTGTTTTTTTTTTGCTTATATTGGGTTAAGCCTTTTTGTATCTTCTTTGTATTTTTATTTTTATTTTATCTAGTTATGCTCACTGATGCAGTCTGCTTATGCAGGAGGAGGTTTCCTAAAGGTAAGGTTAGGCTATGCTAGGTATGTATAGATAATTATGATTTCATTGAACTTCCTTCATCATATTTCTCATTTGTCTTTGGATTAAAATAATTGGTGACATAAATGTATGATGTGGATTGTAAAGTTCATCATATTTGGTTTAGTCAGTCATCTTTAGTCTCTTTACAAAATACCTCAACTTGTTCAACTTGCCTCTATGTCATAAAAATCACTGTTGCAATTACTATAATGCCATGATAAGTAACTTGTGGTGATAGTTCTTAGTTGTGTAAGAACAGTGCTGTTCAGTTGATGCTGTATTCAACAAAACCTTGTGCATTTCTGGAGTACCAAACAGTTACACACCATCTGGGTGTTGATTTGTCTCAGCAAACTTATGTCATTGTGTATGATGAAAAAACAATAGGTCTCTGAACCCAGTTAGATCCAAAAAAAAAAACAATAATAATGGCAGATCAAGAAAACAAATGCAGAAGTGAATCATTTGATGATGTTGGAGGCATTTGCACTGAAAGCTGTCAGGGCCTGTTAAAGTATTCAGAAGTAAACTTTGTTCTGAAAAGTGAAAAATAGTTGGAAACAAATGCCTGTCTGTTTGATGGTGATGTGCACAACAAGCCATTTGGGGAGATGATATACATTAATGCACGGGTCACAAAAAGCCCCATAATGAGCAAACCAAAGCATAGGTCATTGTGGGATTTTGTTATGTGATGAGTGCATTAATGTTCTAATCACATGCTGTACAATGCCATACATTTCTTATTTGTTTATCTTTTTGCTGGATGTTTCTTTTTGACCCAGCAAAGCAATTTCTTGGCAGCTACTTTCCTAGTTTTTACAGATGCTGTAGCCAGTAGCCATTGTCATTATGAAGCATATTAACCTGGTCAGTAGCTGGTAGCTGCAGCACTTAAACATGGACATGAAAGGGAACCATGTTTTGAGTTAGAGGAAGAGTACACATAGAAAACTCTGTCTGAGCCACTCAGGCAAAAAGGAATCAGATTTTCGACGTTCTCGGAACATTCGCCTGGAGTTTGGGGACAAAAAGACATACCATTTGTTATGAATTTCATAATACACTCATTACATTACGGAATTAAAAATGTTTCCAGAAAAGCATGTGGTCTATGGATGATAACCACCTTTGCCATGTGATGATAAGGAAGAAAACATTCTTCAGTGTTTGGTTGTGGAGTGGTAAAATACGTCTCATGGTTGGGATGTGATAAGGAAGAGAAAATTCCAACATGTTTTATCTCAGACAGGAAGGACAACTTGCATCGTTCATATCCGGGATGCCTAAATGGTATGGCTCAGCATTTTTGGGTATAAGGTAGTATAGGTATATGTAAATGTAAAAGATTCATGTGGTCTTTGGTCAAAATTTGGTTGCATGGTATATTTTTGTTTTGTGGTGATGCTATTGTTTGTGAATGCACGTTTTGTTGATGTGTGTGATCTGAATCTGAGTTTGTTAGAGGGTGTAAACTGTTGGTCTCGTTTGAACTGTTTTCCTCACAGTTAAAGTGAAATGTGGAGCTGTCTTGATTGCACTACCCATATCACAATTGCTACTGTGCTGTGGTACACAAGGTTTTCTCACCTTTCATTTTGAACTGTGTAAGGTAGTGTCACAGTGCAACCTGGCAACTTTCCCTAACATTCTATTTCACATACACTCTGAAAGATTTAAGGTTATAGCTTCATCATAGGTGGGTCCAAGACAAGTCTGTGGCAGGCATGTTTGACCATTTTTCAGTAGTCTCAAGCCCAAGCAGTTGATGTGCATGTTCAATACTCTGATGACCAGGCCATGATTTTCTTGCAAAGTATCTGTTTATTTCACACCATATGAAATACTAGTCTGTTGCATTTTGTGAAAGCAGTGGTGAATACGGGGTAGGAAAAAACAGAATATTCAGCATATCACTTTTTGCAAAGTAACTGAACTGTATCACCATATCAGGGATGGATATAATAGCATTTGTGATGCTTTAGTCATTTTCTCTATATTTTGAGATGTAAAACCAGCATTATAGCAGCAGGACAGATCTAGGGAACCAAAAATGGTAATGCAGTGGGCCATGTCACCAACCTAACGTCCATGTATTGTGGTTCCAAGGATGTCTTTGAGCTGTTATGCCTCCTAAGATGAGCAAGATGTGGTGACAGATAACCAAAATAAGAACCACCAATGATAAAAAAAAACAAAGAAAACAATGACCAGTTGTGGATTTTGCCAGAGGCAGATCCAGAGGAGCCCTCCTAAATGGGGCTGATATATTGTGCATATATTGATATTGATATATATATGCAGACACCACAGTACCATGCATAGCATTGCAAATAAAGCTGTTGAATGTGCAAGAAATCATTTTTCAAAAAATCATTTTTCCTCCTATTTCAGATCCCTTGTACGGTCTATGAGTAGTTACCTTTTCTTTAAAAATGCATGCTGTGTCGCAGTAACTATTTTCAACTCATTTTAGGTCCTATCAACATGTAAAAACATCCATACTGGAGGGTAGTCAGCATTGCTGCTTGCTACCATGTGGGGTCTCTGTATGCACCATTGATGTATGCTGTAATGTATGCAGTCATGTCAACTTCACATCAGACTCTCAGACCACTTGGATATGCAGCTACAATATACTCATTAATATGGGCATTTATGCACGCATTATAAATCATCAAGGCACAAGCCTCCATTCGTCATGTTTTCCACCATCACTGTAAGCTAACTATTGTGTTCCAAGGTAAAAAAAAGTTGACTGTGGTTCATTTTGGGTGCTTTAAGATGGCAAGAATTCATGAAAGTAAAAAAAATGGATATATTGTATATTACCCTCTCTGGTACATTTCCTGGATATGTCATTGATCAGTGTTTGAAGGTATTTTGGCTGTAGGAGCATGTTTTCGGTTCCTTGGGTCTCATTCCCGCTCATTCGTTGGAACCTCCTACGTAAAATATTCGATCAAATGATATAGATGAGCATGCTGCAAAACTCCCTTTTTTGGTTCTTGACATCACCATTGAAACTTTCCCAGCCTTTGAGGCTTGTGGAATTACACTCATAGGTAATGTCACCAGGATTCGTTTAAGCCATCTCACGACGAAATTGTACAGTCAGTTCCTGAGACATGAAGGTGCCAAATACCCCCTTCCCCCAGCTTTGTAATTTAGGTCCCGGAGTAGGGTTAACATACAACGGACGTCATGAGTCATGGTTGCATCAATTTATCCAGATATAATTTTGGGCAGTGTTTGTGGAAGCATATACATTTCTTATTGTTGACAGATCGATGTGAATTTTGGGGGACTTTTTGCACAAAAACATTCCATATTGTTGATGACAGGTTCTACAGGATAGCATGATGTAAATTTTGGCTGTTTCTCACATGTTTGCATCCTTTCAGTTCTTGGTTTTTGGCGTCCAAACACCCATGCTCATTAATAACGCAGTGAGTGGATGGCTCTGTCTGATTCACAGGGAAATCACTTGCCCTCAGTGATATGACCCCGGGCATGGCTGGCGACCCCGGGGGGTTAGGGGGTTCCGGACTCCCCAATATTAAGGGACTTTAACATTAGACATATGGCAATGACTGTAAAAAAAAACGGCTTGAAATCCTATGTAGATCCTCTCCCCCAATAATTTTCGAAAATCTCCGGCCATGACCCCGGTTCACATGTTGGTTGTAAAGATTATGTCTAAGGTCAGTAGATGGCACCAGAGATCAGCATTTGACTACTTTGGGGCACGCCGCTCTGTACGTACACAGACGTCCTGAGTCGTGAAAAGGTGCGCACAAAATGCTAGGACACTTGTATCTAAGAAAAATGGTTGTAAAGGTAGGCTGTGTCATTCGGCACTAAGAGGACAATTGTTACTTCAAGTATGCTAAAAAGGACATATAAAACACAATCAACATCAGAAAACTCCATGAAATGTCTTCTTTAAGTACTTGAATTCGCACCTGAAAAGTCTTAAAAAAAAGGGTTCAGCTGATTTTATGACATATATTGGCACTTTATTTTAAGATATTGCAAGTATGTAAATTCGGCATATCATGGCATTGTGTGATGTAGACTCTCTGCATTGACTGCTCATGATGTTATGCAGTCTCATGATATCATATTGTCGTACTGCATTCTGTCAGCTATCTCTCTCATGCCAGTGGCATATTGATAAAAGACAAGGGAACTAAAGAAAGGAAAATTGCAGAATATTGTTTATGATGTCATGTTGGGATAACTATCAGTGACATCAACCACTGTTTTAGCCAAAATATGCTCATTTGATGTACTAAGAAACAATGAAAACTTGATGACACGACATGTTTGGTTGCAAAATTATGTGGTAGAGAACAAAGTCACGTTTGTCAACCCTCTACTTCAGTAAGTTACAGGGAATGATTATGTTTGCTTTGTCATTAAAACCCTAGTTTGATGTAGTAAAGCAGTTTGTAATTCTCTTCATACATTTTCATTTAATGATACACACACTGGTTGTCTCATACTTGTCCATATTGTACTGATCTGTGCATGCTTTTTATTTTATGCATAATGTAAATTTTTATGGCATCATGTTTTTCAGATGGTAAGTCTGATTTTGTTTGAATTTGTGCTTTGCCTTTCTCCTATTGTTTTTTTACGCCAAAAAAGTGACAGTGCTAATATTCAGGCAGTTTTCGTAATTCGCGGCCGACTGACAGTCGGCGCCATTCACACCCGAGGGGGGCGGCGGTTCACCTCCCTCTGACTCGCGAACGGTTGGTCGCAATAAAAATTAGCGTACCGTTGGGAAGTTCGTGATTAGTTAAACCCAAAATTGGCCTCATTTTTGTTTTTTGATAACTGTGTAAGCCATTTACGCGCTATACATGGTTTCTCGTAGCCGACTACGTGAAACCGAGAAACGGCCTACATCTCAAGGGCTGAGATCAATTACGACTAGGTAAAGGCTGCCTATAGACATCTGATTTCTCTCATTTGCGTAATATCTACGCGGAGACGTCGAGTCAAAGACAGCAATATTCGCGCCACTTCGCCGCGCCGGTGCCGAACACGATACGTCATTAACGGGAACCAATTTTAGTGTTCCATGATTTGGGCGAGATGCGCTTTACCCAATGATGTGTCTTGATGTTAGTGGTTCTTGTGATGGATTTCCGTGCTTAAATAAAAAAAAATCAGTAGTTGTCAGTCTACATAGTTGGGCGAAGCTTTATTCGCGGAAGGCAGTTTATCTCCAAAATACTCATCTTTTAACATTCTGAACTTCTTGGTATTACTCGCAACTGTGAGCGCCAGTTCTGTTATTTTCTTTCCATTCCAAAGTGCTTCGCATATTTTGACGGCGGTATGCATTTTGGCTCATAACGGTTATTGGTGACCTGGCCTCAGGTCTGTGGTTGGAGGTCATTGATACTTTGCCCGATGACGGTTATGGATGTCTGCATCACTTCGCACTCAAAATGTTCCAAAAATCCGTCAGTTTCCGTTAAAACGACGACATGTCTTCAAAATAAGGGATGGACTTTAGGTCGATGACCCGCAAGTTTCCGAAAAATCCGACATAGCAGGTCTGTTACGTCTGTCGCGATCTCCAATCCCTGAAAGTTTTATTGCGGTGTCATGTTTTTCGAAAAACGTTACAGGGTGCTCAACTTTTTTGGACATAAGCCTTCTTGACGTGACCTAGGTCATACACCTGACTTGACCTGAGGTCAGAACTAGATGTAAAAATATGAAGTAAAAGGTACACAAAATTTCGCGGCACTGCGTTCGTTCGCTTTCGCAATCTCGGAAAAACCCCGGGGAAAGAGAGGCCTATCGTCCCTCTCCCAAATCAGAGTGGGGTTAAGTTACAATAAGTAACGTTTTAATGTTGCCCGTAGTATCAGCCTGCCCGTGACATGGCTGAGCCAGTGTCGCCACACGGGGACAGGGAATGGCCTGAGAGCCGGCTGATTTCGGACCCCCTGCCGGCAGCGTCGGCGGCGCGCCGTCGAGCGGGGCGTGCTGCTGGGAAGCGCTGGGCGCCGGCGCCGTGGTCAGCCGGGAGAGACGGTACTGCCGGACAGCCGGCCGGGATGAGCTGACACCGCCGGCCCAGCATGGCCGACCAGAGCACGCGACGCCGCGTCAAGCTGTACGCCCTGAACGCCGAGCGACAATGGGACGACCGCGGCACCGGCCACGTCACCTCCTCCTACGTGGAGAAGCTGCAGGGTGAGCGCGCCGCCCGGCCGGCGGCGGTCGGGGAGCGCCGTCTGGCGGCGGCGCTTCGCCTCTGTGCCGGCCCGCAGCTCCAGTTGTGCAAAGAAAGCGTGAGAGGTCGCTTAGTGTTAGTGAAAGGATCATATACTGACCACCTGTGAATGTGGACGTGCACTTTGAAAATGATGTGATCAATAAATGCCAATGCATTATAGCCGATGGCTTAGGTGACAGCTGTGAAACAGGAGAGTTTGGCCCATTTTCGTGCAGTTAGCAATCAGACAGGAAAATAGGGTCCATCTTCATGCAGTTCGGAAATACGGTCGGAGATAAAAATCGTGAGGTATTGCCCCTCCCTCCGTGTCCAGGTGAATGTCCATAGGTCCATCCAAAAAGTTCATACTTAATCGCTGTTTTTTTTTTGTTTTGTTTCCACAGGATTTTTATTTTCTCTTAGCTGCAAGTCCATGCTTGGAACTCTTGTTCAGGTGCACGAGCAGCCGCTGCGATATGAGCGCCATCGACGCTCACTGTTGCTGTCCAGCTGACGCGATGCCATGTGGTTTCAGGAGTGTCTCTGCTCGTAAAAGCCGAAGCCGACGGCAACATACTGCTGGAGAGCAAGATCCAGCCAGAGACCATCTACCAGAAGCAGCAGGAGACGCTGATCGTGTGGTCGGAGGGTGACAACTTTGACCTGGCGCTGAGTTTTCAGGAGCGGGCAGGTTGCGATGAGATCTGGGACAAGATATGCCAGGTGAGGTGTCGCGCCACCCTGGCCCGCCCGGTCCACCCCAGCGCGGTCCTCCGCGTGCTTTGGCCAGGACTTCGTTACCATATTGGCTGAACCGTTTGATTTGCCCGACATTGGCTGAACCGTTTGATTTGTCCGACATTGGCTGAACCGTTTGGTTTGCCCAACATTGCCTGAACCGTTTGGTTTGCTGACGTGCAGATTGCTTCCTGTTCAGCTGGGACTGTTTGGTGAAGGCGTGTCCAGAAGTCAGGGTGTTTTCGGTGCAGCTGGCTGGAAGTCCCCCCCCCCTTCGCACGGTCGGCGAGATCGTACGGAGTGGCTGCCGGTCAGACCGCTGACCGCCGAGAACCGTCGCTCTGTCCGTGTGACCGCTGACCGCTGGCGGCCGTCCGTCTGTCCGTGCGACCAGGTCCAGGGTCGTGACCCGTCCGTGGAGATCACCCAGGAGGTGGTGGAGGAGAGCGAGGATGAACGCTTTGACGACATGCCCGACAGCGTGCCGAGCATCGAGCTCCCGGCCGCCGAGATGGGTCGGCTCGAGGAGATCTCAGAGGTGGGTGGCGAGGGCGATGCGTTTCCTGCTGTTGCTGGTCCGCTGGTGAGTGGGGAAGGTCGTAGAGTTGAAGGTGTTGTGCTCGGAGTTTTACGTGTTTAGGAAATGGCCGTGGGGATGGGATGCAAGAGGCCATGAGTCAGCACTTACAAAGGCATTTGATGATGTGAGGTCTCCCCACGGTCTGATCTGTACATGTCCGCTTTAGTGGCACGTTGCTGACTCTGCTGTGATGGGCTGTGGTCTTAGCTGTCGTGATGTTTTGCTAATTTCTCACTCCTAAGCAGTGCTGGAAACCTGGTTTTTCTTCCTGGTGTCGGAGTACAACTTCTCTTTTGGAGTATAAAATGTCAAGCGTTTATGTGAGGAAACATGGGTGCTTTGCAAGCATGTGGCCAGCAGGGGGCGGATCCAGCAGACCCGTTTGAGGGGACAAACTGGTTTCCTGGGTCTACATGGTAGGTCAGCGGAGTCGTTGATCGGAGGGGGAGGTGGCTGGCCGTGGGTTCGGAGTGGTCTTCAGCGGCGTAGTGTAGATGGTAACCCATCAACCGAGGGGTTATGCCGGGCAACTTCAGACTGTAGTTGGGTTGAGTGGAGTACCCATCTCTTTTTTTTGGGGGGGGGGCAATGACCATTTTGGAATACAAAATTTTTCTTGGAGTATAAGTTTTTTGGTGCTCTTTGACACCAGCAAACGACAGTTTTTCCAACACTGCTCCTAAGTTTCAGGCGCGGTCTCGGCGTGGTCTGGCCGTGATGCACTGTTGGCGCCTGATGTCTGTGTTCGGTGAGGATGTTCCAGTGAACCGACTGGTTGTTTGGCCGTTGCAGTTGATCAACAGCTGTCTGCACTCGGCGATTAAGCGAGAGAAGCTGACGCTAGCAGTGGAGGCAGACAACTACATCCCGAAGCTGATGAGGATGTTCCAGATGTGCGAGGATCTGGAAAACACGGCGGGCCTACATCATCTACACGACATTATCATTAATCTGTTCCAGTTAAACAAAAACGCCCTCATCGAGTCAATGTTCAAAAGTGAGCAAACGTATATCTGCGTAGCATTTTTTCTTTGCAGGTACCGTTTTTTGTCCTTTTTATGCTGCGCTCAATATTGCTGTGCTATATTGCACGACCAACTCCGTCGCGTACATCACACGAGGCTCGAGATCACTATGATCACGCTTAACGTGTCATTAGTCTTTTGGTAGCCACGGTAGTTGCGAACTGCAGTCTTTGACGCCATATTCCGTTGCTCTTACCAGACGGTGGCGATGTATCTGCGCGTCATGTGTATTGTTGACCCTAATTCGTCTGCTGGCTTAAACTTCTGCTCACTGACGCGGCCGCACTCCTGTCCGCCGATATGGCGTCATCATGTGTCGTACGGACGCCGTGTGGCGGTCGCGGCGACCGTGCACGTGGTAACGCTCGGTGCCTGACCCTGGTCGTCCCGCAGTCGACGTCATTTTTGACGTGGTCGGCTGTCTGGAGTACGACCCGGCCAACCCAGTGCCGACGCGGCACAGAGAGTACCTGAAACAGATGGCCAACTTCAAGCAGGTCAGTGTCGCGTCACTCCCGCGCGCCGAGCACTCCTGCTCGGAGTCTGCCCGTGAGGGTGGTGCTCCTCGCGGACGGCGCTGTGTTGACGTCGGTGCGGGATGTTTTGCGGCAGTTTTTCGACAGTTTGGCCCGGCTCGTGACCAGAGGCCCCGCTGGGGTCCGTCCTGACGCCGGGCGTCGTCCGCCGCAGGTGTTGCCCATCCGCAACAGCGAACTGCTGGCCAAGATTCACCAGACGTACCGCGTGCA
This sequence comes from Capitulum mitella, assembly GCA_030062745.1. Lineage (NCBI taxonomy): Eukaryota > Metazoa > Arthropoda > Thecostraca > Pollicipedomorpha > Pollicipedidae > Capitulum > Capitulum mitella. The sequence continues at coordinate 28,734,228 of CP099845.1, read as the reverse complement.
GTACATCCAGGACATCGTGCTGCCCACGCCCACCATGTTCGAGGACAACGTTCTGTCGACGCTCTCCAGCTTCATTTTCTTCAACAAGCTGGACATCGTCAGGCAACTGCAGGTACGGCCAGCGTTCTGTGGTGTCGCACAACGGAACTACGGACTTCCGCTGAGAGTGGGCTCGAAATCCAGTGGAGTTTGGTCTGTTCTGGTTCGCAGTCAGCGAACGGATTGGTTAGAGATATCTTCAGAGTTAGCGAATGGATGCCTCTGTAGTTTTTACGTCTGCTTTAAGCGACAAATCTGATTGGCATTCGAGCATATCAGACCCAAGCAGATGAGACGTTATTCTGCTGGGTTTCGGTAACGATCATAGTTGTTAAGTGCGGCAGTTCGGTTTAGTGCGTACTGGTGGCTAAGTGTATGGGTTTTAATTCCTTCTAATTGCTGTGGTTTGGATCGTTGACCCGACCGGGCTTGCGTTATGCTCGAAAGCTGTCCTCCGGCAGGTGTGATCTTGCCAGTTGCCATGTGATCCATTGCATCTCTAGATGTGAGTTCGCAAACTGATTGGGGACCGTTTCCAGGACGACGAGAAGTTTTTGACAGAATTCTTCTCCCTTCTGAGCGACGAGAAGACGCCCATCACAAAGCGGAGGGACCTGGTGCTGTTCCTGAAGGAGTTCTGCACTTTTTCGCACACGCTTCAGCCCCAGAGCAAGGAGACGTTCTTCAAGGTAGCTGGCTGGGATATGCTGTGGTGCCTAGCCCCTGTGGGTTTCGTTGTCTGTTGCTGAGACATCGGCGGGTGTGTTGTCGCTGATTCGTCTGTGGTTGTGTTTCCAGACGCTGCTGTCTCTGGGGGTGCTGCAGGCGTTGGAGACCATGCTGACACATGCGGGTGTGTTTCCAGACGCTGCTGTCTCTGGGGGTGCTGCAGGCGTTGGAGACCATGCTGACACATGCGGGTGTGTTTCCAGACGCTGCTGTCACTGGGGGTGCTGCAGGCGCTGGAGACCACGCTGACTGTGGACGCCGGCGACCTGTCCCAGCCCGGCCAGGTCATCAAGGCCGCCTGCATCGACATCCTGATGTACATAGTGGAGACGGTGCCGTCCATGGTGCGGGAGCACATGGTGCAGCAGGCCGAGACCTGTGACGACGTGAGTGTTTCGGAGCGTCGACAGCGTGGACTCAGACACGTCATAGATGCTGGCTGGTGATCAGACGCCCCGTCTCAAATTACGGGTTGCACCTGGTCCGTGGTGGAAAGGTCTGCCTTTGTTCGGAAATGTGATGCGATTCCTCCTGCAGCACGGATAATTGATGAAATGGCATGCAGAATGGTAAAGCTCGCAGAGTGCCTTCGGAAACATTAAGGAAAGGTGGGAAGCAGTAGCAAGAAAAAGAACTTAACTCGCGCGCTGGAGGTCGTGAATCAGCTACTGCTCCCCCATCCCTCCTCAGGTTTTCCGCCGATAGGTCGTTAACGAAGAAGCAATGATTGTGGAGCGGGTGGTGCGTGACCGTGACCCATGTCTCTGCCACAGGACCAGCTGCTGATGAACCTGATCGTGGAACAAATGGTGTGTGACCGTGACCCGGAGGTGGGCTCGGCCGTCCAGCTATCGGGCATCATCCGCACGCTGATCGACCCGGATACCATGGTGCCGGCGCTGAGCCGAGGAGAGAAAACCGACTTCTTCAACTTCTTCTACAAGCACTGCATGCACAGTCTCGTCGGTATGAGGGCGATACCAGTGGTCCCCCGTCCACGCTCGGTCAACGTTTTCCCAGTCATTAAGGGGGGAACCACGTCAACGTTGTACTAGGCTGTTTCTTGATATAGTCATGAAGTTTAACTTGTGCACATGAATGTGGATTGTACGGAGAAAGCTGAAGCGTCAGCCTTGCCCGATAATTGAAGCTGCATCTGAAATTCATATGGGTTGACTTTTCGGGGTCCTTTTTAGAGGCAGGCTGTTTGTTCTGTCACAGAGATTAGTTCCAGACAATCTATAATTTTGCTGGTTGAATCAGAGTGCCAATCATGATTGTATATAGGTGTGGGTGGCGCCGAAACGTTTTTTTTCGAACTGGTTGGTCTAGTTGTTATTCTTGTTGGGACGAATAATCAGCTGTGGGAAATGGTCGGTCAACCGGAGAAGGAGCGGTGTCAGCTGTGAGGAGCGCTGCATCAACCTTGAGCGTGCTCAGCTGTGAAGAGCAAAGGCTCAGCTGCGAGCAGCGCGGTCTCGGCTGCGAGGAATGCTGCATCAGCTGTGGGGAGCGCCGTCGCAGCGGAGAAGAGCGCCTCCTGGGCTAAGTGGAGTGCTGCCTCAGCACTGAGGAAGGCTGTCTCAGCCAGAGTAGCGCAGTCGGCCGTCAGGAGGTAGCCCGGTCTCAGCTGCGGGCAGCGCTGCTGACGGCCGCTGTCTCCGCCAGAGGGGCGCAGTCAGCCGTCAGGAGGTGGCCTGGTTTCAGCCGACATGTCTCGTTTGCAGCGCCGCTGCTCTCCAACACGACGGACGACTCGCCTCTGCACGACGACCCGGCCACAGTGCAGCTGCTCAACCTGGTGCTGGAGCTGCTCTCCTTCTGCGTGGAACACCACACCTTCCACGCCAAAAACTTCATCATCACCCGGAACATGGTGTCCAGGATACTCGTGCTGATGAAGAGTAAACATAAATATCTCGTCCTAGGCAAGTGATGCAATGCGACTCTTCCTTTCACGACACTGTTACCGTCTGAAGAGTTGTTGAATTAATGGAGTACGCGTTCCCACGGCAGTGGGCTGTTTTCCTGCCCACTGGGAACGCCTAAAATGACGGAAGGAAACGAGGGATTTTGGTTACACGAAAGTCTCGAAAATGGCAAATTGAAACAGTGTGCGTAATTTCACTGTTATATGTATCGTATGGGAAATGACATGCGTTTTCTTTGATACAAAAAAATCATTAGGGGACATCATTATTGGATGTTCAGTTATCATTGCGTGTACCGCCATTCCCGCAAATGTGTATAAGCTAATGCTAGTCTTCTCCTCTTTAATTTTTTGTCATTGTTTTCAGACGCCCTGCGATTTTTACGCAAGATGGTGGCGCTCAAAGACGAGAACTATAATCGTCACATAGTAAAGCAGAACCTGTTTGCGCCGGTGGTGGAGGCATTTTTCTACAATCAGGGCCGTTATAACCTGCTGGACTCGGCCGTCATCGAGTTGTTCGAGTTCATCAAGACGGTGAGACTTTTCTGTGATGCTCCTCAGCTCTCCTTGTTGTAGGTTGTGAGCAAAATGTCCGATTATCCAAACTCCAGAGAAGTTTTACTCTCAGCGTTTTGTAAATTCAGAAATCCGGCGCCTTTGCCGTTTGACATGCATTTCGATCAGAGATGATGAGGCCATGAGGACATGCGGTATGCAAACCTTACCTCAGTTTCATAGTTCCAAGTTTCAGAACAGCTTGCCAGAAGAACCGCTCGGCTGGTGCCAGGATTCCATCATTATGACCCACTGCTCAAAGTATGGGCGCCGAATGACCTTGAAGTCGGTGCGCCCTTTAAGCCCCAATAACCAACCAACCAACCCACTTCTCAAAGCGAGAGAGAAACATCGCTCCGCGAGACTGCCACAGTACGAACGTCACGCCGTGTCTGCAGGAGGACATCAAGACGCTGCTGGCCTACATTGTGGAGACGTTCGGCGACAAGCTGCTGGACGTGACGTACGTGCAGACGTTCCGCAACCTGAAGCAGCGGTACGAGCAGCAGCAGGACCGACTGCAGCAGCGCGCCACGGCGCTGGAGAGGTTCGTCCGCGGCGAGTCCGTGGCTCGGGTCGGGCCGCCGCTGGGCCGATCGCTCGGCCGGCTCGACACGGGGCCCTCCGGTCTGGTATTGGCGACGCCAAACTCGCCCCTGGTCTCAGCGCCCGCGTCAGGTTCTGTGACTGTGCGCGGACATTCCCTGGGTCCGCCTGACTAGTTATGCAAGTCGTAGGACTGCGTGGTCGAAGCCTCGTAGAACTGTAAGCGCAGTTCTGCTGGCACTGTCCTGTCTGACGTGCGTGATGCCGTGGGCCGTTATCCGCCTCCGGCGCAGGGCGCTAAGTACCGCTACCCTTAACTGGCATAGTGTACCACTACCGACCTCTTGTCTGTGAGCTCCACAGTGTGGCAGCACTTGACTGTTACGTGTCAGCATCACAGTGTTCCAGCACGGACCTGTTGCCCGTGACCGCCACAAGTTTGCTAGTATTGACCTGTTGCCTGTGACCGTCATAGTATTCCAGTACTGACCTGTTGTCTGTGACCGCCAGTACTGACCTGTTGTCTGTGACCACCAGTACTGACCCGTTGCCCGTGACCGCCTCAATGAGCTAGTATTGACCTGTTGCCTGTGACCGTCATAGTGTGCCAGTTCTGACCTGTTGTCTGTGACCACCAGTATTGACCTGTTATCTGTGACCACCAGTACTGACCTGCTGTCTGTGACCGCCAATACTGACATGTTGTCTGTGACCACCAGTACTGACCTGTTGCCTGTGACCACCAGTACTGACCTGTTGCCTGTGACCGCCACAGTGTGCCGTCGATTTTACGCGGCACGACGCGCTATCGACGCGACCCGCGCCAGATGGACGAGGACGAGGAGATGTGGTTCAACGACGACGACGACTACGAGGACGGCGCCGAGGCCGGTCCGGTGCCGAGCCTCAGTCCGGCCGCAGCCGTCTCTGACCTGGAACAGATCGGTGAGTTTTCCGCCGCGACGGTCTGTGACCTGGAGGAGATGTTCGGCGGCCGTGGACGAGCGGCCGGGCCTTCTTTTGTTGAATTATGTACTTATGTTGTGCCATTAATCTGTGGTGGTGTTTTGATGTACTCATTCGTGTTTTCTGTTTTGTCTGCATGCTTTCAACGAATAGCGTAATATTATTTGTATCATTTACCGTTTATTTATTATTCTTCATATGTTTGTTTCATACGCTTGTTTATCATTGCATTTACATTTCATGTAACCTATTAAAAATAAGGTAGCCAGTCAAAATAGACTAGGAAATCGCGTAAAAAATGGTGGCCTCTTTGGTACGCGGCGGACCGTTGCTGCCGTCTGTTCGTGATGTGCGTGCATATTTTCGCTGGGAATTATGTGCCGCGTGTTTTCCGCGGCAGAGAAACACTGTTTCATAGTTGTCTGTCTCATGCTAGGTGTTCACAGCTTACGTAATGCCGGCGTATGGGTCGAACTGTGCGGCCGTCTGGGCGGCATATGGACAGTCGTCTGGGCGTTCTGCCTGCAGGCAAGATGATCGAGGGTCGCGGCAAGCTGTTCACGCCCTCGGCCACCGCCGCCGTGATGGAGATGGCCGAGAAGGACACGCCCGAGCCGGCCGGCGCCGCCGCCGCTCCGACCCCGACCGCTGCCGCCGCCGCCGCCGCCGCTGCTGCCGCCGCCGCAACGGCCGCCACCGCCGCCGCCACCGCCGCCGCTGCCGGCGGTGCTGTCGGCGCTGCCGCTGCTGCCAAAGTAACATCGGCCGCAGTCGAGGCCACTGCCGTCAGCATGGTGAAAAAGGTGAGGATGGCGACCGCGCCCCTACGCTTTTTGCCGCTAAAGCAAGACGTCTGAAGTGTCGCTGAAAGCTTGAGGCGATGAATGGAATCATCTGGGGCTCGAATTGGCCCACATTGGTCACTCTCGAACCGTCCAGAGTTCAAACGTTTTTGGGTCGCATTAAAAGTCCTGGTGGTGTGATTTGGACACTGAATTACGAACTTTGTGCAAGCGCCGTCAGGTGCCCGGAAACTGACCACGCCCAAGATAACCCAGCGCCACTTCAGGGTGTTGCAAGTGGGGGGAAAATATCGTTTTCTTATATCGAATTGATATTCCGCGCTGTTTTGGAAGTTACGGGTCATGTCATAGATATGAGCTAGCAAATAGAGCGTTTATAATGGGTCCTGGAGTGCCCGAGCGGCCGCTGTCTGTGGCGGTGCCCGTAGAAAAGATGCCGTCAGACGAGTTTTTCTCGCCACCTCAAGCCCGAACGCCTCTGCCTGCCGCGGCGGCAGCGCGTTCGCGCCTTGCAACACCTGACGGAGGTCGTCGCCTGTTTGTTTACGCTATACATACGTCATACTTCGCCAAAGCCACGGCTCCGGCAGCCCTGCTCGAGTACGGTAGTTTAAGATGCCTTGTCCGATTACGGCAGATCGAAATGTTGCTTTCCGCTCAGTATAAATAGCCCTGGGCTTGTTTGATATGTCGCGCGACAGGTCTCCTCCAAGCCATCGCTGATTCGTGCAAACGCCACGAGTACGTCATCAAACCGCCACCAGTCACCAGTCACTAGTCGCGAGGCAGACGCAGCCGCTCGAGCAGCAGAACCGCGCATAGTCGCGCATTTTTGCCATTCTTGTAAACTGGGCCCCGCAGTGTTTCCGGAGCGCCGCTCCTGCCCTCCCTGTGCCTCTGGATGATGCCTTAATCGGGCTCAGTCCTGCACTTGTTGCAGATGTCGTGAAGTATGGTGCCATGTTCGGCGCATTGAGCACATGCCCTGACCGGTGCGCTGTTGGTGTTCGGCGCTCCGACCGTGCCGCCGCTGACGCAGTCTTCGGCCCGGCCCGGCAGGTGGGGCTGGTGGACTACGACGCCGACTCCGATGACGAGGAGGAGGACGGCGGCGACGAGGGCAGCCTGGCGCCCCTCGCTCTGCAGCTGCCGCCGGCGGCCGGCGCACAGCTGGCGTCGGTGCCGCAGCAGCAGCAGCAGCAGCAGACTTCGCCGAACAAGCAGCAGCAGGTCTCACCGAATCATCAGCCTCAACAGACATGTCCACCGGTACAACAGCAGCAACAGCAGCCGCAACAGCAACAGCAACAGCAACAGCAGCAACAGCAACAGCAACCTCAGCAGCAGCAGCAGCAGCCGTCGTGGGCACAGCAGCAGCCACAGTCCTGTTCGCCACCTCAAAATCATCAGTCGTCGCCGGCCCAGCAGCGGCAGCTGCCACCTGCCCAGCAGCTGCAGTCGTCTTCTGTGGCCCAGCAGCCACAGCAGCCGTCGCCCATTGATCACCAGCAGCAGCAGCTGTCACCAGTCCAGCAGCAGCTGTCGCTAACTCAGCAGCAGCTGTCACCAACCCCATTACTGCAGCTGTCACCACCCCAGCAGCAACCGTCATCACCTTCCCAGCAGCAACAGTCACCACCTGCCCAGCAGCAACAGCTGTCGCCATCGCAGCAGCAGCACTTACCACCAGCGCAACAACAGCAGTTGTCGCCATCCCAGCAGCCACAGCTTCTGCCAACAGGGCAACCACAAGTTTCACCAGCCCAGCAAGAACAGCTGTCACCAATTAAGCAGCACCAAAATAAGCAGCAGTTGTTACCAAAGCCGGTACAACAGTCGCCACCAACCCAGCAGCAGCAGTTGCCATCACAGCAGCAGCAGTCGCCACCATCCCAGCAGCAGTTGACGTCAGCTCAGCAGCAGCAGTCGCCGCCGGTGCAGGAGCAGCAGCCGCCGCCGGTGCAGGAGCAGCAGCCGTCACCAGCTGAACAGCAGCAGCCGTCGGCGGCGCAGCAGCAGTCGCCGCCTTCCCAGCAGCCGGCGGCGGCCGCCCAGCAGCCGGCGGCCGCCGCTGACGATCAGCCTGATACGATTAGCGAGCGGTCGTCACCGCCGGCCGGCCAGCGGCCGCGCAGCCCAGCCGGCTCGGCCGAGGAGCCGGCCGGCCACGAGGACGGCCTGCCCAGTGCCAAACGGGCGCGTGTCGACGTGGACGCCACCTGAGCGGCCGCCGGCCCCGACCGTGACACCGCCCGCTCTCTGTACAAACCCTGCTGACTGGCCAGCGCCGGCCGCCCACAGACTCGCCACCGGTCCACACGCGCGGACACGTCAACACCCGTACACGCCACCGGTCAGCGCGCGCGGACACGTCAACAACCAGACACGCCACCGGTCAAAACGCGCGGACACGTCAACATCCAGACACGCCACCGGTCAGCGCGCGCGGACACGTCAACAACCAGAACGCCACCGGTCAACACGCGCGGACACGTCAACATCCAGAACGCCACCGGTCAACACGCGCGGACACGTCAACATCCAGACACGCCACCGGTCAACACACCCATACACACCACCGGTCAACACACCCATACACGCCACCGGTCAACACGCGCGGACACGTCAACAACCAGACACGCCACCGGTCAACACGCGCGGACACGTCAACAACCAGACACGCCACCGGTCAACACGCGCGGACACGTCAACATCCAGACACGCCACCGGTCAGCGCGCGCGGACACGTCAACAACCAGAACGCCACCGGTCAACACGCGCGGACACGTCAACATCCAGAACGCCACCGGTCAACACGCGCGGACACGTCAACATCCAGACACGCCACCGGTCAACACACCCATACACGCCACCGGTCAACACGCGCGGACACGTCAACAACCAGACACGCCACCGGTCAACACGCGCGGACACGTCAACAACCAGACACGCCACCGGCCAACACGCGCGGACACGTCAACATCCAGACACGCCACCGGTCATCACACCCATACACGCCACCGTTCAACACGCGCGGACACTTCAACATCCAGAAACGCCACCGGTCAACACGCGCGGACACGTCAACACCCAGCCACGCCACCCGTCAGGACCCACAGATACGTCAACACCCAGACACTTCACCGGTCATCACTACCAGACACGTCACCGGTTATCACATCCAGGCACGTCACCGACCATCACACTCAGTCATGTCACTTGTCATCACACAGAGAGACGTCACCTGTCATTCTACACGGACACCTCACCGGTTAACACTCGCAGACACGTCATCCGTGTGTACTCACAGACACAGGACACATTTCGGTACGTTCAGGCACAGGCACACGGGCACCGCCGGCAGACCCTCACACGACTGCCATCAACACCCGCAGACACAGACATCACACGGAAACAGCCGGCACGGTCGCCGGCGGACAGTAACACAGACACGGACAGACACAGGGCCGGGTCAGGCGGCGGCTGGCTGGCCCGTCTCGCAGCAGACCACCACAACAGCCCCTGACGACGTCACGGGACTCGCGGTGCGATTGCACGCCACACATACCTGCATTTTAGCACATTGCGCGTTCACGGACGTTCGTTACCGTGCTTACAAACAGCCCTCGGTCCCGCCCATTACACACGAATTCACCCAGACACACACGCGAACACGTTTTGTACAAAGCGTTTTGCTGTCGGCGCCTGACGTGGATGAGTCGCGTGCATCAGCCTGGCAAGGTATTTTTGTATAATAAGAGGGCTGAATGAAGGCACCTGCTGCTGTCTGCCAGAGAACGGTGCGGCGTCTCCGTAGGCAGTCGGCGGGACGTCTCCGTCTGCAGTCTGTGGGATGTTTCCGTCTGCAGTCGGCGGGACGTCTCCGTCTGCAGTGGGCGGGGCGTCTCCGTCTGCTGGACGCAGGAGGCCTATGTTTGTCGTCTGCGCGGGCGTGCGTGGTTAGCATTGGTACGGGCAAACCGACTAGAACTTCAGTAGTGGGCGTGCACGGGGTCGTAGACCGCTGTGGACATCTCTTTGTTAGGAAGTAACGTTAGACGCTTCGACCTGCCATTCGTTGGGTGTACAGCCTCTGTCCGCCCGGCCGCCCGTGTAGGGTGTGAAGGTTATGGACCTGGATGGAACGTCCTGCTGCAGCAGGAGGAGAGGGTTACGTGCGGCCACCCGAGGAGTGAAGAGTGTACGGCCTGAGTGAAGAGCGAGGGGTTTCCGGCCACCCGAGGAGTGAAGAGTGGAAAAGGGTCTGTGTGGACACCCGAGGAGTGAAGAACGAAGGGTCACTGTCCGGTTAGCGACGAGCGAAGTGTGGACGGCCACCTGCGTGCCGTGCGTCCGTGACCTTACGAGGTCCCGGAGCCGGCGGGCGAACCGCCCGAGGACGTTGGCCTCAGCAGCTGTCCGCGTCGGTCGCGCCACTCGAGATGTCCCCACGAGATCTCTTATGTTTTGTACGTCGTGCAGGGCGTCCGGGTTATTTGTGTTCGGAGACAATGACTTCGATTTCTGTGGTCCGCCCCCTCTTGCGAACGTCTTTTATCGTTTGATATTAATAACGTGCCTCTTGTTTTACGGCCGCCGGGCGCCGCCGACGTGGCCGGGTCGGACGGTTTTAGGAGCGGTGCGGCATCGGCACCTGCCGGCGGGCGCGGCGCCGCCTGTTCCCGCTCTCGGAACGGACCCGGACCGGCGTCGCTGTACAGCTGTTAGTTTCTTTAAATACAGAACGTGACCTACGCTGCTACTGGCGACGCGTTTGGCGCCCGTGACGCGTTGTGCACGAAAGGAACGCAACGATTGGCTGTCTGTTGTGTTGGGAAGGCAGTTCTGTCTACACGCTGTTGGAACCTTGAGTTAACGATGATTCGGCCAGCTAAACGTGCTTTACGTAATGTCGTTTTTATCAACGCTGTTCTTAGGAACTTGGTAGTATTCCGGGGCCTTTTTTTGAAAGTAACTGTCTCTGAGGAGTGGCATATTCCGTCCCAGATCTCAGAAACAAATTGGTCATTTTTCCTCCAAGCTAGTTCAAATGAATCCTTGGGCATAATCTGCAACCGTGAATGCTTAAAAATATGAGTTCCAGTTCACCGAGATCATTGGTTGTCCATGGAACCGTTGCGAAGTGCCGAGCGGAAAGTTCACGCCAGGAGTAGGGTTAAGCCCTGCCTGGGTATGAGCGGAACTGTCCCGTAGGCTGGCGCGGTGAAACGGTGCTGCCATCTGGGCCGCATCGAGAACGCTGCGAAGGCTCGCAGCACCTGAATCTCCGTCAATAGATGGCGGTGCAAGTCACGGGCGGACCGTGGGGCAGCTCGCCGCTAAATCTGCACCACCAGCAGCGGCTGCCAGATGCAGGGCCTGGAGCGCCAAACGGAGAGTCCAAGAATCGTAGCCGGTTCCGGACCAACGAAAATAAACAGGGAAGAGAACATCCGCTGCATCAGTAACTCGTCGACACGGATGAGGTCCGGGATAAACGTCTAGTTAGTCCGCGATTAAAATCGAAGCCTAATGCAGCGAACCGCAGAAGTTTTGCATTTTCCGATGCTCGGACAGCATCCACACTGCCTTCAGTATGGATGGCCAACACCGCGGCGGCCGGGGTGGCCGTCCCTGCCCAGCGACGGGTGAACGACCCTTTTCCGGCACGTTTTGTGTGTCAATGGGAAGATCCCGGTAAACGCGCATCAGAGAGCGCACCGCACAGAGCTGAAGAGTTGTAGGCCCTAGAGGAGTTTGAAAGGCTAAAAGGGTCCTCAGGTTACCATAAAAACACTCATAAATACCGTCCGTAGTGGTACGTCGGAGACAACGGGAAAACTTCGTCCGACAGTTCCTTGCCCCTGCTCCGGATTCACGCCTGCTGGGTGTATTTGTTTATCAGAGCAGAGCGCTGTTCATTGCAGACGGCGCTTTAAACAGAGGGCTGTGTTTGTTTGGAGCCAACAAACAGGCCGCCGGCCGTGACGGCATCCTCTGACGCCGGCTCATTGTCGCAGGCGGGCGTGGATACCGCTGGCCTTCGTCTGCCGTTACGGCTGGCCAACGTACTTTGCACTCGAGGAAGCTTCAGCATGCCGTCTCGGCTGCAGTAAAGGAATCGATTGCGTCACCGATAGTTGTCGGAAGTCATTCTGAGCGTATTGATTGCTGCTGAAATCAAGGCTGGAGGATTTCCGAACATTATTGGGGGTTCACATAGGATTTCAGACTGTTGCTTTTCAGTCACTGTCATAGGCCTAGGATATGATAATGGGTTAAAATCCTGGAATATTAAGGGTCCGAACCCTTCAGCCCCCCCCCCCCCCTCCCGCACTGCCAGCCATGATTGAAAAACAAGATGATGATGCATGATGTAACTGCATGACGCCTAAGCGGAGGTGACCAAGGGCGGGTCCAGCAGGGGGTGCTTTGGGACCCATTGCTCCATCCAGCCATGCCTCGTTCGCCCTGGGCGTTCCTGGGTCCGCCCAACGCGACCTCCGACACGGAATAATGCGGGAAATCCGTGACATGCGCCTGGACCTTGGCCAGTTGCATCCTACGTGAATCGCATGAGTGTGCTGCACACCGTATCCGTGGTGACCAGCGACATCCGTTTCTCGTGGCGGTGATTTCACTATGAAAATGAGTCAGCGGACTTCGCGTCTGGGACGCTAACCAAGTGAGGCCGTTCCAGAGTTCTGCCGTGGCGTTCTCTGGGCCTCTCGTTCTCCGGGCCGTTCCCGGCCGTTCCCTGCCGTGGACGTGCTCGCGCCGCTCCGGCCTTGGCGGCGTGGCCAGATGGCCGTGCACAAACAGCTGCCGCCGCTGTTTGTCAGTTTGTCGTCACGGCAGGCTGATTGACGTCAGCAGCCGCCAGTGGTTCTCAAACCGGTCGGGCCGGCGGCCGCCGCCGGACGCGGAGCACCTCCCGCCGGCCGCCGGCCGGGGGGCGCGACCCCGCGTCCGGCGGCGGCCGCCCGAACCAGCGCAGCCCCCGCGGCCCGCGAGCGGCGACCCAGTCCGCGCCGGCTGCGGGGGCCGTCCGGGGACGACGGGCGGGCCGGTTCCGCCGCCGCCGGCCGGCTCCGGGGAGTGTCCGTACCGCGAAACAGGGTTATCGGACAATCGCGCCGCGTCGGAGAGCGGCGCGGCCGTGTGGCCGCAGTGTCTGCCGGCGCGCGGCGGCGGCCGATCGCGGCTGTCGGGGCGGAGCCGCTCTCCCGGCTCCCGCTGGTCGGCGGCGGCGCGCGCCCCTCCCGCCGCGCTGTCTTGTGCCCGCCCAGGCCCCGGCGGTCCTCCGGCGGCGCCTCGGCGGCGCGCGGCTCCGTGCGGCTCCGCCGCGGCCGCGGTGCGTGCTGCGTTTCTCGTGCCGGCGTGGCGGCCGGCGCCTCCGCCGGGACGCGCTGACCGGTGAAAGTGCGAGTCACCGCCGGACCGGGCGGCATTTCGCAACCGCGCGCCGCGCACCGCGTCCAGCGACGGAAGCGAGAGGTCGCGGCGCGCCTCCCCGCCGCTGGTGTTGTTTACTGTGGCGGCGGTGGCGGCCCGAGGCGGCCGCGCGATCGTCAGCGCCGGCCGGCCGCTCCGTCGGCGCCTCCCGCACAGCGGCGCCCGGGCCGGACCGGCCGCGCTCGTGTAGTGACAGACCTCAAGCGGCCCGCGCGGCCGGCCGCGCGACCTTTGCACAGTGACCGGCTGACCCCTGGCCGACCGGTGGAGAGGGCGGCCGGCCGACCGGTGAAGGGTACGGCCGGCCGACCGGTGGAGGGTTCGGCCGGCGGCATGGCCAGCCGGCGCCGGAGGCTCGGCACAGCCGGGAGGTTGTGTGGGGACGGCGTGCACCTGGGCGTGCCGCTGCCGCGCCAGGACGGCGAGCCGGCCGGCGGGCCGTGCCGGCGGCCGGCCGCGGCCGGACCGCGCTGGCCCTCCTGGCACGACCTGAGCGGACCGCGGCCGGTGCCGCCGGGCCAGCGGCCGGCGCCCAGGTCGCGGTCGCTCGACAGGCTGCGGTGCGGGTGCGCCGTTTCGCGGCCGGCCGTCGGTCCGGCGGCGCGGCGGCCGGCCGCGGCCCGGACCGGCGCCGCGCCGCCGGGGCCGGCCGGCGCCGGCCCGCCCGAGGCCAGCGGCCCGCTGCGCCGCGCTCCGTCCGTGGTCGTCAGCGACTACAGCCAGGCGGAGGGCCGGCCGGCGCGGCGGCGGGCCGGCGCCGGCTGCGAGCCGGTCTCGCCGCTGCCGGCGCGCCGGCTCTCCACCAGCTCGTCGTGCAGCACGGTCAGCTCGTGCGGCCGCGGCCCGAGCCGGCGCGGCTCGCTGCTGGACCTGGAGGCCGAGGGGCTGACGCTGGGCGGTGACGGTCGGCTGGAGCGCGTCGCGCCGCCCGACGGACCGGGCCGGCGGCGCCGCCAGCTCCAGCGCCAGCGCTCCCTGGAGCCGGACGCCGGCCGCTGGCTGGAGCTGAGCTGGCGCAGCGCCGCTCAGCTGCCGCGCCAGCGCTCCCTGGAGCTGCACAGCCCAGGGCCGGGCCAGCCGAGCCCGGGCGAGCTAGTCGTGCCTGACGGCCGGCCTGAGGGACCAAGTCCTGGCCGACCGGCTGGAGGCCGAGCCAACCCTGCCACCGGCCGACGACCTCCGCAAGGTGTCCGATTGCTCCTGCAGCAGCTTCAGCAGCGTCAGTCAGGACGAGGAGGACGAGATCGCCGCCGACTTCACTGTCGACCAGCCGCACAACGCCGCCCACGTAAGTCCCAGCGTCGGTAGCAGTGGAAACGCAACCGGATGTGTGTCGTTATCGGAGATGCGGTTTCGGACTTCTCCCGCCATGAATCATCGGGCCTCTAAGCGTTACGTGACTGGAAAACTACCGCCAGCCGGGGCTTCATAGTCAAGACGCTTGTCACTCAAAGTCGGGAGGGGCAGGATGCCCCTCACCTCCTCGAAAAATATGCAAGCGTCTCCCTGAAACCGTTTGCATACCTGCGCCGGTTTTCATTGCCCTGTCAGTCCGCTAGTGTGTCATGAAGTATACTTTCGAACAGAGAGAAAGCAGTACATATAAACTGGCATTAACGTCAGGTCGGGTCATTGCCCTTATCGGAGGAAAAATGTGACTGAAAATTTTGGAAAGAGGCAATGGTGCAAGCGTAAATCATTTGTGGCATTTCTTGCTTAAACAGTGAAGGTTGAAGTGCCGCTGGTAAGTAAAGTAAGTAAAGTAAGTAAAGTGGTAAGTTAAGAAAGTAATCAGTGCCGTATTAAAAAAATTAGGGCAGGCAGTCTGAGGAACGGAAAAGCTGAAGTTTGACGTGGGCTGCCAGATTCGTAAGAAATGTACACTTAACGTTGTTTACCATCTTTGTTGAAATCGATTGTAAACAAACACCAACTACGCCTGAGGCCGACGCGCTGATCCTGAACCTCAGGCATACGGACCGGCGCCAGCGTCGCTGGCTCCACAGTTTCGTGCACATCTGAAAGACAAACAGACACTGTACATTTAATGTGTCTTCTTTCGTCCATGAGCTATGTCTGAGAGGTACAATGAGGGCCACTCGAGAAGCCACAACGTGGAACGTTAAAATCAACAGGACGAAGAATGGAACTCCTCCATTGTCTGGACACGCGACTGACAAATGCCACATTTGTCGTGCTCTTCCGTTTAGGCGTGCTCTTTTAGACGCCATTGTCCGACTCTGAACTGTATTTTGCGATGGAAACGCCGTTTATAGCACCGCGCGAAAACGGTCCTAACATCTCAGCACCCCGCCAGTTGGCCGCTGGGGTGCACCACCAGGCTGTCCTGAACGCCGGACGAGTCTTAAACGGCGGCGTTTTGTGATGCGGCACATTTACCTTGCCGGATTTGTAAATAATCCCCATAACAAGTTAGAGAAAATCCCCAGTCTCATGCAAAGCGCTAAAGTGCGCATTCAGCTTGAAATCGCCTCCAAGCCCAAAAATTTTGGGCTTGGAGTTGTGGGTCAAAACTTGCCACATCCGAGAGGAAGAAAGAGCACCATTTCTTCCAATGACCTTTTACAATCTTAATGAGGGAGATCGGATGGTTGTATGTCCCCCACCCCAGGCCATGTCATTAAGCGTGACCTAGACCTCAGAGCGTGTCAACGAGCGTGATGTGGGCCCCAGAACAGGCCAGCGAGCTTGACCCGGACATCAGAACAGATCAGCGAGCTTGACCCAGACCTCAGAGCAGGTCAGCGGACGTGACCGGACTTCCCCTCCGCCAAGGGCACAGGACATGGGGAAATGGGTCCCCCCTGAGGCAGGTCCTGCAGCCGAGAGAGATCGTGCTGTGTAAGAAGGGCTCGGATATATCACACGGCCCACCAACCGGGCACATTCTCCTACTTTTTTAACGAGCAACCGGGCTCTCGAACCTCTTGTGAATATTAAGGCACGAAAAACGAATATTTTATATCCGGAGTCTCGTTTAAGAGTTGTCCCTTCATTGCCTCTTCAGCAAATCCCGCCGCGTCAAAATGAGCCAGAATGGGGATCTCAAACAGCCGCCGGGCCGCCGGGCCGCCGGGCCGCCGGGCCGCGAAACCTGCATCTCTAACGCGGATCTCCAGCCGGTTCGCCTGGCGCCGTCCTGCCAGAGAGAGTACGGCCGCAGGTGTGCGCGCCAGTGCTCCGCGCGCGTCACGGGCGGAGGTGTTTACGAGGCGGGCGGCTGCCGTGGGCGGCCCGCGCCCGCCAGGCCTCTGCCGGAGTCGCGGCGCGGCGCGCCTCAGCGCCGGTAGGGCGGCCCGCGCGGCTGAGCTGCTGCAGCCGGCGGGAGGCGACGGTCAGCCGGGGCTCGGAGCTGACGTGAACCGAGGGGGACGTGACAGCGGCGGAGAGGCGCAGCTCCCTTGCCCGGGCCAGACCCGCTGGTCCACCGACCGGCGAGCCGCGACGAAGGGTCCTCCGCCGACGATGGCGAATATCTGCGGCGTCTGGTGCTGCAGAGAACGAAGCGTCGACCCTCCACGCGCTGCTGGCGGAGACAGCTGTAGTTTCGAAGGCCTGCAGCCAGTGTTGTCGCTCTGACACGAGACCCTGTTGGCGGCCCGCTGCAGTGACGCGCGACCCTCTCGGCGGGCTGCGAGGTGTGGCCACCGTGAGCGTCACTCGTGCGCGGTCCTTCTAGCTGCTCCTGTGACCTATGGAGAGTGGTGGCCAGCTTCTGTGACGTGTACCCCTTGTGAGGAGCGGTGGACAGCTCCTGTAAGGCTTGGCCCCTGTCAGGAGTGGAGCCAGCTCCTATGAGGCGCGCTGGTGGACGCCCTGAGGCGGGGTCCTGCTGTGAGCGGAGAGTCGGCCTGGAGAGGCGATCGGCCGCTATGGCCGGGCCCGGCTCACACAGCGGCGGCGGTCTGAGCCCGGCGCACGAGACGGCGGCCGGCGGCGGCGGCGGCGACGGCGGCGTCTCAAGCGACGAGCTCGGCTCCGACTGGGAGGTCGAGCTTCCCGTCTGCCGAACCCGCAGGAAGGTACGGAAGGCGCGGCGGCCTACCGGCCATAGCTGGTTAAAAGGGCCGTGCACCGATCTCGTCTGATTAAACAGGGCCGCCCACCGCCCTCGGCTAATTGAATAGGGCCGTCCTCGGCTGGCTATACAAGTCCGCCCACCGCCCTCGGCTGGTTATACAGAAGACCAGTGCCGGCTCAGCTGGACTCTGCTCATTAATCTGTCCTCTGCAGCTGCGCCACTGACGTGTTTGTCTGGTGATTGCTACAGGGCCGAATCCAGCCGACCAGTTGGGACAGAGGCGTACATAAGTAATGCGGCTAAGGAGGAACGCTGACTCCCTGAAAAAAACTGCAAACCAGAGTCATTCTCAGCTTTTTTATTTGTCTATAATGCGTGCGAAAATATTGAAAGAAGACCCATGGGCGAGGTCAGGATTCTGCTCATGAAAGTGAGGCAAGTACAAAGCCCGCTTTTTTAGTCAATGGGGCTCGCTTTGCGAGCCAAAGGGGGACAAAAAGGGCCATCGTCACCTGCGAGAAGGGACAAAAGGAACGCATGTTAGGACAGAATTGCTGATTTCTCAGGCGAGAAAGCTGAGTCGATGGAGGAAAGGGCCCAAAGGTTTCAGCCAAAAAGAGCTCACTTTCGAACAACGAGGAGTCGGTTTGGCTTCTAAGAACTTATCATAATATGCAGATGCTCCAGTATGCATCTTTTCAGAATCGAGGTCGGCAGAATCTGTTGATATTCAGTTGTACGCTCATCTGCAATGACTCAGTACAAATATCACGCATATCTGACAAATAACAAATGAGCATTTGCTGCCTGTTGTCGAATTTTATGGCATCAGCTATCAACGACAGTTTCCGAGATTCAGAACTTCCTCCGGGAATCCTATATTATGGATTGCAGTGGATTCATGATAACTGAAAAAGTCCAACGATAATAATTATACGACGTGCAAATTCAGCATCTTGGTGGGTTGTGATGGTGACGTCGCCATGTCAGGTCGATGATTGCGGAAAATTCATTTCTCATAGCTCACGAAAGTGATAGATCAAGAAATGTCGGGGAAAAATGAAAACGAGTCTGGTACCCTGTCTGAAAAAAATCGCAGTCAGCACTTGCCAGAAGCGCCTACACGCGTGTTCATAATGTCGGAGAAGGCCCACTCGCGGGAATATAAAAATTACTGTCTGTTCTTTGTCTGTGTTCGTGACGTATGTGCTGCGAACGCCTCTGCACAGACTCGACGTAAATGCAGAAGCGCATTAACGCACTGACAGACGATAGTATTAACATTAGCGTCTGCAGTCACGCAAATCTTGCCGCGTAGTGTGAGCAACCCACGTACTGATAGACCATAGCATTAACGTTAGCTTCTGCAGTTACCCAAATCTTTCTGCGCAGTGTGAGCATCCCTTTACTTGAACTAGCAGAAAACAATCAAATCGAGCGCCTCGGCACGCCCAT
Source organism: Capitulum mitella (assembly GCA_030062745.1). Classification (NCBI taxonomy): domain Eukaryota; kingdom Metazoa; phylum Arthropoda; class Thecostraca; order Pollicipedomorpha; family Pollicipedidae; genus Capitulum; species Capitulum mitella. Next base: position 28,715,705 of record CP099845.1, on the reverse strand, counting down.
GATGCTTTCTGGACGCTGATAAGTTTGCAACCACCGGGCACCGAATCATGAAATTCTGGCTAGAAGGTATTCCAATTCTTCAAATCGTATATATTTATATTCGCAGAGCTTCAGCTTACAAGCCGTTTCTTCCCTGGCTATCTTTATGTTAAATATACAAAAACTATTCATCAGGTTATTTTGTACGAATGTTTTGAACTGCTCATTAAAGACAGCGGGTAATATTATGGGCGCACGTGACGCTTAAACCTGCAGTTCTCCAGATGCAAACTACTGGAAAGATCGATAACTGTCCTGTTGTGTGGTGAAAAGCTGAAAACAAAAATAATAATGCAAGCAGCAACGAAGAAGGCCTCGCTCGACGTGCGTCTCCCATGGAGTCATTCTGGTTTACAAACGATGTATATAAACAACACAATCAAACGAGCAAGAGTGCTGATATTCTGCCTGATATCAACAGGGGAATACTCAATGATTTTAACCCATCCCCGAGTGGAGGGGCGGTTGACCGCCCCTCCCCCGGGGGTTTTCCAAGACTGCGAGAGAACGAATGAACGCAGCGCCTCGGAACTTTGTTTACCTTTTGCTTGACCGTTCTTACACCTTGCGTCAATTTTTTTTTTACCTCAGGTCAGCTCTGGTGTCAGACCTAGGTCAGGTCAAGCGGACCTATGTCCATAAAAGTTTGGCGCCCTGACAGTTTTTCGGAAGATATGATATCACAATAAAACTTTCAGGGATTAGAAATCTTGATGGATGCAGTGAATCTGCTCCCAATTTTTTCGGAATTTCCGAGACATTGACCTAAGGTCAACTCTGCTTTTAGGACATGTCAGTTTTTCAGAATTTGACGAAATTTTCTCTAACAGTTTTAGTTTGGGGTGATGCAGACATCTGTTTATCGTCAATGGACAAAGTATCGATGACTTCCAGCCATTGACCTAAGGTCAAGTCACGAACAACTGCACCGCCGTCAATATCGGCGATGAATTGCTCAGAACGAATTGAAAATGTCAGAACTGGCTCGCGCAGTTGCAAGTAATACCAAGAAGTTCAAAAAGCTTCAAAAAAATGTGCATTTTGGAAATAAATGGGCTCTCGCGAGTAAAGTTCCGCCAGTTGTGTAGATTGATCAACTTTGGATTTCTTCCAAAGTGTCAGCGTCAGAAGCAGCACAAGAACCACTAGAATAAACAAATATTGCATGGAAAGACTTATATCGCGAAAATAAAGAAACGCGCAAATTAGTTCCCGTTAATTTCATACCGCGTTTGGCTACGGCGCCCGCCGGCAGTCGGGCGCGAAAATCGCCGTGTCTTTAACTTAACGTTTCGGCGTATATATTAGACAAACCGGAGAAATTAGGCGTTTATCGGCATCTGCGGACTTTTACCTGTTCATGGGTACCTTTACCTAGACTGTACAAATCACAGCCTTTGAGATCCAGGACGCTTCTCGGTTTTATGTAGTCAGCTGTCAGACAATATATATAGGACGTAAATGGCTTACGTATTATCCAAAACTAAAAATGAGACCAGTTTCGAGCCTTATTTGTCACGAGCATTCCAACGGTCTGCTCGTTTTTATCGTGCGACCAGCAGTTCTTGAGCTAAGAGGGGGTCAGTACCCAAGTCTAGCGTGATTGGCGCCGACGGCCATTTGAACGCGTTTTAATGAATGAGTTACGATAGAATGGAGCATTAATTAGCAGTCAACGTTTATGGCGACTGATGCCCATGTCATGCCGCTTGATGTCGGCCAAGGGCATCTGCTCGCGCAACACGAACCCTGCTTTAACGTATCCGTCATGCCTAAAAACTGCAGACGATGCTCGATGCATGTGTTGCAAGCTTCCCCGTTCTTCCCATGTTGCTGGTGTCGTTGCAATATTCTTCACCTCAGCCACGTACCTCTTCTCTCGAGCATTTTTTATCTGGCTGATGGTCAAGGTGGTAATAGGTGTAGGCTCGAGTATCGCTGTTGTGAACCAGTATGTGAATCGGTGTGCAGCAGTTTTCTAGAAATGTATCTCTGGTTCTCGGAACGACTGGACCGAATTGTCGCTTGATTCACCTCCGTTTCGCACGAGCAGAACGGTGTCTACAGCCGCCGTTCCATTAGTCTGGTCACTGCATCGCTGAAAGAAGCGGGTTTTCAGGATGTGCGCTGCAGACGCCGCAGGCGATATAGAGACATCCCATGTCCTGCACCCGCTTGTCCAGGAGCTGGATATGCTGCAAGTCGTAGGAACTCACGTTTTCTTGTACTGACGTGTTCTGGCCAACACTTGATCTCAAACTACATAGTGGGCACTGGCCATGTACGCACTAACTGGCTGTAACTACTGATCATGTACGCGACCACGTATGCTGAGATCGGGTTGTAATTCGCTGTACCGAAGGATGTTTTCCGATAGCTTCCAACTGTTCCAGCTCCTGCACAGCAGGTGCATTGGGTGTAAGGTGTAATATAATCCCACAACACGTGCATCATGAAAACCTGTTTCTTTCAATGATCACTAATGAAAGCAAGGATACATACGGATGATGTAGACACCATTCTGTGGTTACAAAACGACAGTGAGAAGGACGCGGTGGACTCGGGAGAGACGACGTCTCGGTCCGGTCGACAGTGAGAGGAGGAGGAGTGAGGAGGACAGCGGTGGACTCGGGAGAGATGACGTCTCGGTCCGGTCGACAGTGAGACGGAGGAGTGAGGAGGACGCGGTGGACTCGGGAGAGATGACGTCTCGGTCCGGTCGACAGTGAGGAGGAGGAGGAGTGAGGAGACAGCGGTGGACTCGGGAGAGATGACGTCTCGGTCCGGTCGACAGTGAGGAGGAGGAGTGAGGAGACAGCGGTGGACTCGGGAGAGATGACGTCTCGGTCCGGTCGACAGTGAGGACGACGCGGTGGACTCGGGAGAGATGACGTCTCGGTCCGGTCGACAGTGAGGAGGAGGAGTGAGGAGACAGCGGTGGACTCGGGAGAGATGACGTCTCGGTCCGGTCGACAGTGAGGAGGAGGAGGAGTGAGGAGACAGCGGTGGACTCGGGAGAGATGACGTCTCGGTCCGGTCGACAGTGAGGAGGAGGAGGAGTGAGGAGACAGCGGTGGACTCGGGAGAGATGACGTCTCGGTCCGGTCGTTCCAAATGCCAGAGTATCCAAGTATTTACTTCCAGCAATGCCACCAGCCAGATCCAAGCTGGTCGAGAGGAGAGGTACTTACGTGACTGACGATAGAGAATGCGCCAACATTAACAGCGGAAGGAGGTTACGACACAGGCACCAAACATCTGCGGTTTTGAGAGGCGTGATGCGTTCAGTAAAGCCGAGATGCCGCGCCAGCTAATGCCTTTGACTAACATATAGAGGCATTGCACGAGCCTCAATCGCCAGTAATATTGGCTGCTAGTTTATGTTTAGCCCAGTCCCAATGCGTTAGCTCGTGCTGCTGAGGTCAGATAGAATAACGGACACGGTTTGTAAATAAAATATCTTTATGCGATGTTCCGCTCATTTCGTATGTCTGAGTCGCAGTACGCAAAATATTATTTGATGCTTACGTAACGCAGAGTTTAGTAGTAATGTGTTTGCGTTTAATTGGCTTGGTATAATATTGCATATTTGCAAAGGAGACCGCATCGCCGATGGTGCATCGCATGATACCAAAAAAACGCGCCCCTGTTCAAAGTACGATTCTAAATTTCTTTCCGAACCCGACTACCGAGACACCCGAGCACCAAAACGTACGCACTGATTCCGAATTCCGAAACCATTGTGCTGTTCACCCCATGCTCAGTGTGTGAGACTGGATCCAGTAACAAAGGCATCCAGGCTCCCAAGGTGGCCCGGAAAAATCCGGGGTTTTCATGAAGACGCCCTTCTCATAGCGTGAGAAAAGCCTTGAAAAACTCTGAAGACACCCACAAAAGCCTCAGTCCGGAGCCCTCACAAACCTTGAGGACCCCTGAACAGCACGTGAGGGTTTTAGTGCTGATCTGTTGCCCTCGTGATGGCCTGGGTGCCACCCATGATGCTCTGGAGGTCCGGGGTTCTGCAAATGCCATAGCAAACCTACCTGGGGTCAAACTGCGTTTGCCGATAACGTAGGGACCCGTCCTAAAAAATACTTAGCTTCCCGCGGTCACGAAATCCTTTATGCACTCCTGAGTTTACAACAAATGGTACCGTCGGAGGGCGGGCAGATGGTGTGAAAGGCGTCATAAGCCTTTTGAATAAGGTAGGCATTGTAACCAAGTATCCTTTGTGACTGCTTCCTAAACATTATCTGACATCATTTCTTGTGCTTATCAAACGGGGCAGTTCTTTAACTAGCCTTGGTCTCTTTGCGGTACCATAACCCTTTGGTCCTACAGTTTTTGACTGAGTTCGGATTACGTTAGACGGTGTTGGTTCGTATTAGTGGTAACCGGGTTAAAGGGAATGTTCCACTTTAACACGTGTTTTGAATTGGAATGCCAAGGTATATCATTAAGTCTCAGAAAACGATTAGTAATACTTAGTATGAGTACGTCTCAAAACAAGTATGAAGTTTTTATTTGAATTTGATCCGAATGGTCTGATAGGATGATGTTCGGACTGTTAGTCTTAGCAGAAAATCAATAATATGCATTATGAGTTCGCACCAAAACTTTACAGGCACGGATTTCTTTCAAATAAATTTGACCCGAATAGTTTTGATAGGATGATGTTAGGGATCGGACCTCGTGCTAGGCAGAACTTGTTGAAGAGACTCCGACCCCTACATCCGATCCTGCAATTCTAAATAACGGCTGATTTTGTAGCGCATGCCGCCATGGTTGCTATACGACCGTGTGGTAGTCAGAATGACGCTCGCTCGTGTCTGATTCGGCCGTGTTTTATTTACAGATGTTGCGTGACGTCACGATCGCGCGCCTGGCGGTGAATGCTTGCGTTCATGGGCCTGCGCAGCCCCATATTGCGTCATACCGGCGGATAACTACAGGATATAATTTTTGACGAATTACGTTTTCTGAACTATGCAAACGTCTTTCAGACAAATGGGCCCTGGAAACGAGTCATTAATGACATTTTTACCCCGTAAGTGTTGGTGAAGTTCTTTCGGAGTGTACTTGAGCACATGGGTTTGATCGTATGAAAACCGTGATGTTTCGGAGTATACGTGAGCATAAGGGTTTCATTTTATATGAAGCACAAATATTTCGGCACGACTTGATTCGCATTTTTCAGTAGAATCAGTTGTTGGCATCTCAAGTCGTGCCGAAATATTTGAGCTTCGTATAAGATAGTATAATAACGTATAATATTTAGTAGTATGCAGTATAGTTGGGTTAGTTTTATAGTGCGAAATGTACTCACCTATGCTCCAAAACAACTTAATCATCACCTACTGCGTAAACATGTTGTTACAAACTCACCTAAACATTTCGGCACGCTTGGGATGTCTTCATCAGTGGGATCCATGGTTTTTATCCCCCACTGACGAAGACATTTCGAGTGCTGCCAAAATATTTGGGCTTTTTATAAGATCAAACCCGTATACTGCCGTATACTCCAAAACAACTTATTCACGAATCTTGGAAATGTTATCAGCGGCATCGTTGCTACCAGCCAAGTCTTTTCGTGAAAAGTTGACGAAGGTGGAACATTCATTGTAAACCGAGGGGCTCAGGTTTTGGTGTTGCAAGAGGCGAACGGCAAAACTATTGCAATCTAGCCTCACATAAGTACCAAACGATAAGCTGCCTCCCGACCTAGGGTCACTCAATCCAACAGCATCTCATGGACTTTGCCCCATATGAGATTGTTAATTTTTTAATGCTCATGTGCGTTTCACGAGAAGCCAGCCACTTGCTCGCATGCCTTTTAGATGTTTCTTTCATTTGCTAGAGGCTGAAGCAGACATATTATCATATCATGTGCATTGTATATAAACAGAATAAGCTATAACGGAACAAAACCTAATGTGCATTTTTTCTGGAGGGTTTAAAATCACAGCATGTTTTGACTTTCATGTCTGTACTCCCACAGTTTTCCGCGAGAATGCTCATGTTCACTGACGCCACCAAAATCTTCGGCCCTGGACTGTGAAAACGATTGCGGCAAAATAAGCTGGATACTAGGGTTGTTATTCACTACGTCTTGTAAAGATCGTGTTTTTCGCGAAATTAGTTTCCCATCTTTTTACAGCAAGTGATGTGATGGAAGTACGAATTAATTAGGCTGCTGGTAGGTGAAGACAAAAAGTATGCTAGTTGCCTGAGTTTCGCAAACCATCATCGGCACAAAACCAGGCGAGCTTGAGGAGAACAGTACGAGAGGAAAGTACGTACACGCAGCTTACAAGTGCGGTACCTGACGAGCAATCAAGCATTACGAGCATAGCGTGCATTTAACCGCAAACGTGCTGCGTAGAATGCATGCAATGCACGCTGTTAATCTCATATGATCTCAGTTTCTTAATCACCTCTGGTACGCACGTGATCCTCCGAAGCTTTAGTTTTCTGCAAACAAGTATTATTCTCATCTTAAAAAGTATTAATTTTGCTGAAGAAACCCCAAAAACGATTAGATTTAAAGTAAATCACTTCCGTTGAAAAAAGTCAGGGAAACTTCTGTCATTGGTGACAATTTTGAAAAGGTTGCGTATGTTTCTCTTTCAAGATAAGATAAAAGAACATGATAAGATCGAGAATAGTCCAAACTCCGAAACCAATAAATGTGGCCACAAGGCAAAAAGCGGCACATTTTTTCATTCATTGTTTTATGTCGCCTTTTCGTCATCACCAAATTGTACCAGTGTGTTAAATGAAGAACTGTCAACAGCGTTCACTGAAAATCGTGGGGATGGAGGTAAACTCAGTTTCAAAGTTCTGGTGCACATATCTCGCCTATTTTGAGTCGGATTCTTTTGACCTGAGTTATAACTTGTTTCTGTCCCAGCTCAGAAGCGCATGCTTGGTTGGAACGCTGCCTTTAACAACACGGCAAAAGTAAACTGCTGGCAGGGACTGAACTTTCATACACTTCAGAGAGACACAACCTCCGCACCAAAGTTGCAAAGATTAACCATGTGCCTTATGGGCGTTGACTAGAAAAAAATGGGTCTCAAAATCGCATTTGCCCTTCCCCTCGCAACCATTTTCGAAAAGTTCCATCGCTGGCTGTTGGTGCTCTGAACTTGCCCCAAGTCTCGTGCCGTTGATTCTGTCTTCATGAAATAAAAAGCCTGACTGAAGGAAGAAATTCGGTAGAGAATATTGGGGCTTCACGACACCAGCTACCCACCGGGCAAGGCCACTCGTGCGTTGGAGAAGTCATTGTAACGGTTGGTAACGTTACTCCAGACACCACAGTCCCTGACGGCATACTCGTCAGTCCCTAGGAATTATTTTCAAACCAGCGCACATTGGTAAGAAAATAAATCCTCGGTTTTGGGCTGTATACCGTTAACACATTAATCCCTGTCGTCAACGCAAATTGGAGTAGGTTTCGAACGTGAGGAAGGGCAATCCGTTCCCTCTTTAGATCTACAGAACTTGTTCCTTATTAAGACGACCTTTGCTGCACTGGGGAACTGCCATCACTAGGCATGTTCGATTTTGGTTTTAAATTAAGCGCGCCGTAACCGCACGACCAGGCGGATTCAGCCATGAAAAAAACACAACGTTTTCGTTTGTTTATAGCACGAGTGTTTCGCATGGTTTCTATTAAGCTGGGTCTGTTGTTCACAGTTTTATGGAGTTCTCGTCGTAACTAGTTGTCCAACTAAGGTAGCTTTAATTGCAAATTCTACATATAGAACTGTGGGAGCCATCCAAAGAAGTGTGTGTGTGTGTGTGTGCGTGGTGACAGAGGTGAAAAGACCTTTTTTGTCACGCGGCTAATGTTACATTTTCGAAAAGTGGCACCCCTTCGTCTTCCCCAGTGCCGTTCCTACGCCTATTCCTGAGCACGTATACGTTACATGTACAGCCTGCGCTACGATATCATTATGCCGCATCCCAGGCACCCGCAGAAAATGGCGTCCAGCGTTGACCTACGAATCTCAGTGTCCTTGGCAGATGATCGTGCGTGCAACATTCGACCTCAGAGCGTCTGAGTGTATACGGCTATGCCTGACATTTAGGCATTTTCCTAGAAAGTCAGCGTCCTTTGATAACTTGTCGTGAGCCGCAACGAGTAACGTCACTGGCATGATTTACCTGCGTGGACCGTATGCTTACGCTGCGTGTTTGATTCCAGTTGTCGCAGTGGCGAAAAGTCCGGGGCGTTGTGCAGTGGACCACGTTCCTGCACGCTCGCAAGAAGCAGAAGTGCCCGTGGATCCAGCTGGCTGGACACCAAGGTCAGATTTGACGGCTCACGCCGAGGCGAAGATATGATGAGGGTTCTCCCACTGGGCGGACCCTGCGTCTGACGCCACTGTTTCTGCCTGCCCACGGCTGTCTGGAGTTGCGTAATCTGTAGCATTTTAGTCCTCGCCCATACAGGGTCTTCTGCATAACGCGAACGCATGGGAGGGGTACGACCCCCTCCCGGCCATTTCCACACCGTGCGTCTTTGAACATCGCGGAAAAAAACAGTGTGCGTGACAAGATCTCGCGACTTGTATTTCTTTTTGTGGTCTCAAGCCAATGAATGACCTTCCAGATTGGGTCAAATGTCAAAAATTAGCAGACAGTGGCACTTTTTCGAGTTTAAGGAACGCCAAAGAGTAAATGATGATGACACGAAGCGGATATCACTGTGTTCGTCAGTCACTTATGAGCCTATTTGTACACCACATAATTGCATTTTACCCATGGAGGCCGATCCAGGTCATGCTAGGTCACTCCTTGTCACGCGGGGTCTTCGGTTCGAATGCCTTCTCGGAGCTGCAGAAGCATTTTTGTAGATAATAACAGAAACTGAGGAAAAAGGTAACATCTCGATTAACAAGCATTATTGTCGAATAACAAAAAAGGCCATTTTAGTCCATCCAAGGTTATCTACAGCCATTGGCCTAAAATGACCTCGGATTAGCTAAAACTCGTGACTCAGATGTCTTTAAAGCCTTTTTCGAGTTGATATCCTACACAGAATCTAATTTTAGGCGTACCGTGGTATTGTAGACTGATCGTTCGGCGGCCGACGCCGCTTCGCCCGTCGGAGCAAAAGTGAGGCGTTCGCTGCACTCGCGCTCTTTGGATGAAATAAAAAATAAATTGCACCAAAGTTACATCATTCGATTTCTTACACCTCAAGCAATCCGAATATATAGGCTGTTTTGCGATACCTGTTTGCTATCGCATTCCCAAACATAAAAAGTAACGTGTTTCCCGCCGTAGCTCATGACCGCATTTTACACCCTCGGAAATCCCGGTAGTGAGCAAACGTCTGTTAAATCTATGTATATTTTTGTCGAACATATAATTTGGAGCCGACCGATATATATGTATATATATACATATATGTATATCTGTATATATCATATATATATATGTATATATATTACTGTATGCTGTCCTACCGTCTTACAGTGAGACAAAACTGAGACCGTTGCAAACCGGCCGCGTCGGCGCGCGAAAACGTCTGACATGATTCTCGTTATGACGTCATAGCTCGTTACCATGGCAATGCAGAGGAAAATTGTTGCACCATAAGATGCGGAAGGGATGCCCCAGAACACACACCAAGTTTCAGATGGATGAAACAAACCGTTCGGAAGTTACCCTCGGAAAACCTCAGGGGAGATTGCATCAACCCCCTCCCCATCCCTATACGGGTGAGGATTGAAAAGTAGGCACGCGGGAAGCCGGGAAAGATGAGACAGGGAATGCTCTGCCGCTCCAGCATTTGGCTAGAGGACACTGGTGATGCATTAATGGATGCCGTTTTCTGGATCCGTACAGCCCAGCTGTTTCACTGCCTTGATCAACAACTGACAACTATGTACCTCGGGGAACGATTAAACAGAGTTTGAGGCGTTGGGGAGATGGTACTAGACGAAAAATAATTCAAACAATTTTTGGAAAAAAACGGTCAAGATTTCTGGTCGTACGAACAATAATTCAATAAACAAAGGTTTGGAAAAACATTCAAGCTTTCTGGTCGGCGTCAGGTCAGCCCGTTTCGACTCTTCCGAGGGCATGCTGTCGGGCGTACCGGTGGTATTGGTCAAGGGTGTCATTTTCCAAAATCCTCAGTGGGCGCCTCCGAGCGCCAGGCTTCTTGTACGGGGGGGGAGGCCTAGCAGCCTTAGCCTCCTTGGAAGCCAAAAACTTCCCGGACTTCGGCCACTTTATTTCCATATGCCGAAAATTCGATATTTTTTGGGGGGAGGCGGTAAAAAAACACGCAAAATTCGACAACATAAAGGCAGCTGGTTCCCCTTGGATGCCTGTATGTGAGCATTTCTGTGCTGCACTTTTTTGTCGTGCATTTTCATGTTGTGAAAGTGCCCAAGTTTTGCTTTTGGGGTCATTAACTGTTTTTTTTCGCTTCTGGGTGCACAGGCCTTGTTTGTGGGTGCACATGTTTGGTTTGTATGTGCATGTGCATCCACAAAGACATATAAAGCTACACCCGTAGTGTTCTTCGGGAATCGCGCAGCTATTCATCGTCACACCAGATGTCTCACTGTCGCCCAGCGTCTCTACTGGTGTTGCCGATCGTTCTGCAGAGTTGAGCGGTTTCGCCAATAGATGACACGTGCTGTATCTTGCAGGGAACTTCCGGTCCGGGGAGGAGGGCACCATACAGAAGCGTCATTGTGGCCGGGAACGCGTCTGCTTGCTACAGTTGATGTCTGACGTGCTGAGACCGTTCGTGCCGGAGTACAGGGGGCAGGTACGGCATTCGGCTCCAGTCTGCCCTGTACCCGGTTCCAGTCTGTCCTCCAGACGACTCCAGTCTGTCCTTCGGACGGATCCAGTCTGTCCTCCAGACGGCTCTAGTCTGTCCTCCAGACTGATCCATTCTGTCCTCCAGACGGCTCTAGTCTGCCCTCCAGACGGATCCAGTCTGTCCTCCAGACGGCTCCGGTCTGTCCTCCTCCAGACGGCTCTAGTCTGCCCTCCAGACGGATCCAGTCTGTCCTCCAGACGGCTCCGGTCTGTCCTCCAGACTGATCCATTCTGTCCTCCAGACGGCTCTAGTCTGTCCTCCAGACTGATCCATTCTGTCCTCCAGACGGCTCTAGTCTGCCCTCCAGACGGATCCAGTCTGTCCTCCAGACGGCTCCGGTCTGTCCTCCTCCAGACGACTCCAGCCTGTCATCCAGACGAATCCAGTGCGTCATCTGGACTCCCCAAACGAGCGTTACCGCTGATGCCTGCCAGTTTCATCGACAGCAGCAGTGCATGTGTTAACCACGATTAGTTCTTCATGCCCAGCTGCATGTATGTGGCCTGTGAACTGGCTGTTTTTCTAAGCTATGTACAAAATCTCGAAATACGTTTTTTGGGGTTCCTTGACCGAGCTAGTTTGACGTAGAAAATGGACAGTAACAACAACCGAGAGGTCGTCAGCTGGAACACTGGTAACGACTCTGAATAGGACAAGTATGTTTCGGATGCTGTTATTGAAAACGAGCGAGCTCTGTCGAGTGACGTCAGTGAGGACATGACATTACGTGTACCGGGAACGTAACCAGGATTTTCCTCGGGGGTGGCCAAAAGCCAAATTTTGTTATATGCCACTAGCATATAACGAAACTGATAAAAAGGAGCAATTTTATGTCGTTTGCTACTTACCGCACCGGAAAACATATAATGTTTGCCTTTGCAACATATATATGACCACCACTACGTATTCCTGCGAAATCGCCATATATGTAGTGTAGACCGCTTGGCTCGGGGGGTCCCATGGCATGGTCCCATGCCCTCTGGCTTGACGTGTACTGCTTGAAGCTTGGCAGTTCAGATTGCAAGTACAGGCCGCGCTGTACAAATGTGACTGGGTTATGCAGTGCTGTTACCGACGAAAAGTGCTGGTTTGGCCGCATCTGTGCTCGGCTGAAGCGCCAACGGTCCATAGAGAGGCTCAGAACCGGACGAATCTCCGTATTACGGTGGCACGATTAATCATGGCCTGTTGAATGTTCCCCGTGTACCCTAACGTCAAGCTCACAATACCGCGGATCTGGTTTACGTGAATTCGTCGCCAGAGGATGCCTCCGACCGACCGGCAATTATTCGGCGTCGATAGAACAGTCACATGGTGCAGTGCCATGTCAGACAGCTGGGATCATGAGTCATCATGTCTGTGATTTCCTCCCAGGTGGTCACCGACGAGGGAGATGAATTTCTACAGCTTCAGGATCTCTTGAAAGGATTTGAAGACCCTTGCGTCATGGACTGTAAGATTGGAGTTCGCACGTACCAAGAGGAAGAGCTGATTAAAGCCAAAGAAAAACCCAAATTGAGAAAGGTAAGCCTTGTTGAAGATGGCGGAGCGACATTTCTTAGAACACTGACGTGCCGGGAGTAATCAAATTGACTTTGTGCTGTGTAGTATACTGGAAAATTATTGAGTCTAGTATGGTAATGGGCACTGCGAAATAATGAAGAAAGGCGGCATTGTATTCTTCTGGAGCATTCACGCTGGCAAGTGATATAAGCAGCAATGGCTTGTTTTAAGCCGAATGCTATCATTTGGGGATGTTTGAGCGTTTCCGAGGACTGACCTACTCACGCCCGTGACGGCACCGCGGCGTTCAGCTGAATCCCCGGCGTGTCGCGCCTCCGGCAGGACATGTACGAGAAAATGATGCTGATCGACCCGTCAGCCCCCACGGCGGAGGAGCACCGGCTGGGGGCGGTCACCAAACCGAGGCACGTCGAGAGGCAGCCTAGGTGGCGCCAGGGGCTCCGTCATTGGCCGACGCGATGGTCAGAGACGGGGTTTCCAGAAGCGGTCTTTTGAGCAGTCACGGCGCGACTTTGAAATACTGCCATATTCGGGCGGCCGAGCCCTTTTGACTTTGCCTCGCATAGGCTGCACATGAGAGGATTTTGTTCGGGACAGATATCCTTAATTTTCCTAACCTTGTGGAGATGAGTGACAAACAAGTTAAAGATTTTATAGACTGTGCAGCTGCGTTGATGCAAGTATCATGTAGCCTTCATTTTCTTAACCTTGGGGAGATGAGTAACAAGCATGTTAAAGATACTGTAGACTGGACAGTTGCGTTGCAAGTGGGATACGCAGCATCACTTCATAGCTGCGTATTGTTTTGCTTGAAGGTTGATGGCGGGCTCGGCATGTCACACACCTCATCTCTCCGCCTCAGGTACATGGTGTGGAGGGAGACAATCTCGTCAACGGCAACGCTGGGTTTCCGCATCGAAGGAATCCGGAGAAGTGATGGCTTTTCCAGTAAGGACTTCAAAACGACCCGCACAAGGCGGCAAGTCAAGGAGGCCATCGCCACGTTCACCAGGGGATACGCAGACGCTGCGGTAGGCTGGATCTCGCGGTACTCACTGCTGGGCGTCCGACGCACACAAAGCGCCGTGCCGGCAGTGAGAGTCTAGCCGGACAGGGAAGGCCTCACAGGGACACGGGAGGGCGCTGTGCGCAGTTCTAACCCACTAATGACCAATGATGTGTGTTTAATAGCTCATGCACGTGATGTAACTGGAAGCATTGGTGGTTAGAAACCTCGCAGCAAGGACGTTTGTACGCACTTTTAATGCGCACGTTTGCTGTTAGTGACTGTTCTTCCCAAAGCATAGACGAAACAGATACTGATTTAAGGAGCTTAATTGTCCGTTGCCATTCTGTGCGGTCATGCTCGCCTTCATGGCTGTTAAAATACGAAGAACAGAGCAGAATGTGTGTGAATGTGGCTTTAGGGTGCTATGACGAGGAGCCTGCTCGTAGAGCTGACTGCAGTGTGCTTTCCCCGTGTTTCAGGGTGAGTATCTTGAAAGGTTGAAGCGGGTACGGAACGCGCTTGAAGAGTCCCGCTTCTTTAAAAGCCACGAGGTATGATTGTGCTTTTCAAATAACACACTACTTTTACGTCCGTTTGGTGTCTATCGAGCCCTGTGTTTTTTCCTTGCCCGCGTGTCCCGTGAGAATGATTATGCCTGCACAGTTGTTCCCGATACAGAACATTAGCTTTGAACAGTGCATGTGCGTGACTGTCTTCCTGATACTACTATCGCCACGTTTATGTGCACCCGCAAAGCCTGAAATGGTTGAAGTCACGGACTAGCAGGCGTTTCCGTGTTGCTGATGCAACATCGTGCAACGCTACGCTTTTTAGATTGGTGTCATCTATAGCTGAGCGTTGGGAAGGATGCGACAGCAGCTGGTGTGTTCCCTATATATCTTCCCTGGCGAGACAGCGCCTGTTTCAGACTGTCGGCTCATCTGACAAGACAGCGCCTCTGTTTCAGCCGATCTGCTCGTCTGACGAGACGGCGCCTCTGTTTCGGCTGATCTGCTCGTCTGACGAGACGGCACCTCTGTTTCAGCTAATCGGCTCGTCCCTGCTGTTCGTGCATGACGCCCGGCGCGCCTCCGTCTGGCTCATCGACTTCGCCAAGACGACGCCGCTGCCGGCCGGCGTCAGCGTCACGCACCGGAGTGGCTGGCGGCCCGGCAACCACGAGGACGGCTTCCTCACCGGCGTCGACAACCTCATCGGCATTCTGCGGGAGACGGCAGCCACCTAGTCCTGGAGGGACTCGGCTCACGACGGCTGCGGCCTCAGGGTCTGTGGAGAGGTCGCGCGGCTGCAGAGTTCGAGTAGGGGTCACGCGGCCTCAGGGTCCGGGTAGAGGTCACGCGGTCTCAGGGTCCGAGTAGAGGTCACCCAGCTTTAGGGTCCGGGTAGAGGTCACGCGGTTCAGGGTCGGAGGATTGGTCACGCGACGCTATTGCAGAGAGAGCAACGCTGTTAGTTAACCCGTGCTTTGTGTTCGCCTGTGGCAGTAGCAGCCGAACAGTGGCCACCGCCAAACAAGTCCCTTTACCTTCGCCAACTGAAACACGGATGTTGTATACATTTGCGGGACCGAGTCCCGCCGACTTTTGGAATTTTAACCTGCAGCCTATGGCCTGTGACTCGGGCCATAAATATCCAAATTTATTGGATCCTACCAACTGGTTTGAAAAAACGACGCCCGTGACTGGGAAAATGTCTTACGCGGGTCCCGGAGTGTGAACACCTTGCCTGGGGCGGGTTTTTCGGCGATGTTTTTATGTCCCGGCGCAGGGATGTCCCCAACGGGGCCCCAGGCCTCCACCGTTCCCTCCGCCCCGCCCTGTCTGCAACCCGAACCCGGCGATATAATTCATGCGTATGCTAGCTCTATCTATAGCCACTAACGACAGCCCTTGTCGCTCCTCCAAGACCAGGTAATGTTTTGTGGGCAATATGAGGAAACTCCGCACTGCGATAAGGTTGAGCGGTCAAAGATTGTTCTTTTCATAACTTTGAGGGCTTTGATTCTGCTTTTGTTGGATAGACTGTTGTCCGGAAGCCACCGCTTTGGAGATAATCCGGCTAGCCGGCTGTGGTGCCAGAATGACGCCGGTGTGAGTAAGAGGACTTTCCTCCAGTGCGAAGGTGCTCAGCTTGGATTGCGTTTGGATGCGCGCGTAGAGCCTGCGGATGGAAATGAAAGCGCCGGCGGCTGTGTTGCAGATGTAGTCTGTGATTGGAACAATGGAAGTGCTGTGTAGGAGCGGTATGGTGAGCTTCCTCGTGCTAGGCTGCTCAAGTACTGATGCTTTTTGACCTGGAATGTTCGTGACATGTTCGGACTGTAATTTCATTGTGAGGTAGCAGAACGTCAGGATATACCTCTTTTTGCCGGCGATTGCATAGCCGGCTGATGTACAAAGGCACCAGTTGCCCATGCAGTGTTGCCACGAATATATTTGCCAATGTGGGCGTTTTCAGCCTATACCCAAATGTATACGCGTGTATCGTGCAACACAGTTCGACTCTACAAAAATTATCGGCAGTGGCCCGCACGCCTGATAACTGAATAACATTGGCCCGAATAATGACTACGTCAGCACGCTGTGGCTGCATATAAAATTACCTTTCGCTTGACAGGTAAAGCTCACGATATATCAAAAACACCAAGTAAAAAAGCGCCCGCGCCGAATTCAGCTCCCTGCGAGTGTGTTCACAATTTCTACGAAAACTACATGGCGTCAACGCGGTCTAGTATTTCGGCTCAAGACCAGCTTATCCGTCCTAAATGACGTCACTACGAATTACTGGGCGTCTTAGTCTTTGAGCGGCAGCGACAGTCGCAGGTGAAGCGCATGCGATGTTTTCCATGCTCCGGAAAAGTCCAGCTTATCCGATAAAGCCTAAGCCACTCAGCGCCAGGTAAGCATAAGCCACTAGGTGCACTCCAAGTACATTGTCTCTGCATGCCCAACAAAGCAAGAACATCAGTCCGCTATCATGGTTTGCCGCGAGACACCGGTATGCACGCCACGAGTTCAGAAGAGGCCGTGACACCATCAAACGTAATAAGCACTGCCAGCCTACCAGAGCACTCAGAAAATACTGGTTCCGCAAACGAGAAGATCCCCACTGAACAAATGGAAATTTCGGTGACGTGCTTCTTATTACAACCCAGATGTGCGCGGTATCAACTAAAAGTGAGTTCCAAAATACCACCTCTTCGGGTCACAATATTCCGTGTGTTTTTTTCCCGCCCAGCCCAGCAGACATTGTAATGCGTTTAAGGAATTTTGACGCGTTTAGCATGTGTGCGTCACGGCAGCTCTCCACAACTGTATGAACGATGTTCACTACTTTCCTTTGTTGGCGTCTTCAAA